>JAHBCN010003311.1:0-77204 GCA_019359885.1 Listronotus oregonensis | reverse complement strand
AATCTGTGGTAGGAGGTATAAGGTTTATTGCTAATCATTTGGTAATAATCTTATATGGTTTAATTATAAATATTGAATTTGATCATTGAAGATTAATTAGATAGATTTACTGATATTTGTTTTTGTTTAACCCTTGACCGGATATATTTTTTGTTTAAGCCTTAGTGCTCTCAGATTTTTTGCTGTAACGTCCATAACGTCATTCTGCTTCATTTTATTTTTTAAATTTTGTAAGAGCCTGTTAAAAAAGTTTTAAATGCAACTTATGGCCTTACGTATAGATGGGTAACATACTAGAAGGTTTTCTGTGAAAGTTATGAGCTTACGGACTTTGTTATATATAGGATTTAACTGTTGACAGTTTATTAATTGTTCTGCTTTTGGGTTTAGTAACATTAAATTTGTATACAAGTCAAACTTAGTTTACATTGTTATATAGTTTTCAATAATTTAAAATCTTATGAAAGTTTGGTTTAAAGGGGCATTCACCAATTTGGTAGGAATTTGTTAAATTATTTTATTATTTTTTTGTAATAAAGCATTAACTAGTATATTTATATTTTGACTTTTATTGACAATACTCCCCTTCAAGAATGCACTCGCCTTTGTGTAGAGCCTCATGCGACTGTAAGTATTTATTGTAAACCATCATATTTAGCCAATGTATAAATTATAATTATTTTATTTCTGAGCTAGCCGGAGCACTATTAGGTATTAGATTATTTTTTGCCCAAGTGGGGCGTAACATTTGCCTGTTATAAATTGGCGTTATAAAATTCTGGTATTAAATTTGGTTTAAAATTCCTGTAATACATTTCAACTTATAAACTCCTGATTTATTAAATTTGTTGGTTTTATCTTTAGCGTTATAAATAATATTTGATATATTGTTCTGAGATTTAAAAGCAACTTTAATATTGTGTTTGGATAGAGTGTTGGCTATTTTTTCTGATAGGGTGCCGCAATACGATAAGGATATATATTTTTGTTATTTTCTTGATCTTTAATTTTGGACAGATTAATTGAAAAGCTAAGCGTTTTTGTTTTTTGGTTATTAATTTCTTTATGGTTTGTTTGGAGAATTTATTTGATTGTGTAATATTTTCAATGGTACAAAGTTCTCTCTGTAGCTCTTCTTCAGAGAGAGGCAAAGAAGTGCTCTATGTATCATTGAATTGTATGCAGCGAGTTTATGTTGGATAGGGTGGAAAGAGTCATTGGGGATAGTAATACCTGTAAATGTTGGTTTTCGATAAACTTTAAAAGTGCACTGATTATTTACGTGGGATATGGTTAGATCTAGAAATTTATTTCATTGTTGTCTTCTTTTCTAAAGTGAATTGAATTTTGGGTGAACACTGTTAATATAATGTAAGAAATTCTGAAGTTGTCTGTTTGTACCTTTAAAGCATGCGAGAACATCGTCCACATATCTGTCCCAAAAAGTGAATATGGTTTTTGCCTAGATCTGAACTCAGAATTTTATTTTCTATATCTGACATGAAAATATCTGCCAAAAGGGGGCTAAGAGGCGAACCCATTGGTAGGCCTGTGTGTTGTAAGTAGAACTTATTATTAAACTGGAAATACGTCTGTGACAAACATGTTTCAAAAGAGGATAGAATTTCGGTAGCAATTATAGGATTAATATTGGATTTTTGTAGAATTTCATCAATAAGTACTAAACATTCGTTTGTTGGTATATTAGAAAACATGCTTTTTATGTCAAAGGAAACTAATATTGAATTATCAGGAGTTTTTTTGTTAAGTTTTTGAACAAGATCTAGTGAGTTGTTTAAGCTATTTTTTGGTTTAAAATTGGTTAGTTGTTTGAACATTGAGTTTAGGGTAATACTTAATTCTCTAGTGGGGCTGTTTATGTATGATACAACTGGGCGAATAGGGTTTCCCGGTTTATGATTTTTTATAAGTCCATATAGTTTGGGAGCTTGGGGGTTCATATTGATCATTCTTTTTTTGTCGTATTCTGAATATATATATATATATATATATATACATATGTCGTAGCCACATTGTAAAATAATCGTTTAGTTTGAATTGTTTTATAATACGGCTAGTGCTTTTAGCCATTTTATAAACTGGCCGATCAAATACAAGCCGCATTCTCAAATAGATGATTATGAAAATTTACAATTTAAGGAGACAAACCTAACGACAACTAAAGAAAAACTAACCAGAACTAGGTAATAATTTGGAAGTTGTTGTTTACGGTCCCCAATGCATCCTATTTGGGTGGTAATAAATGTATATTACGTGGTTTTACCCAAATAGGATGCAATTATTGGGGACCGTAAATAACAAAATTGTAAATTTTCTTTATCATAATCATATATTTGAGAAAGTGGCTCGTATTTGATCGGCCAATTTATTAAATATAATACAGCGTAAAAATCTTATTTGATTACCAAAATCTAACCTAAAAATAGGCTACTACGCTGCTTGCCTGCAACACATCTGCTGATTAGTCACATCGTGAAATGGCGGATTTCAGTTTTTTCAAAGCGAGCATCGAATTTAACAAAATCATACTCTTCTCAAAGCAAAAGTATTTCTTTCTTTGCATAAAAGCATTGGACAAATAGATCTCAAACGCAAAGTTTGAACGACCAACGAATTTCGCTGCCTCGTGGCTTTGTTAAAGAATCCCTTCTTTGCGAAATTGGATTGTCTTGCGACCTTTTCTTTTGATCTACATTCCTTTTTCAAGCAAGTTTGTCTTACAGTACTTTCGGCAACTGCAGAGACGAATTGAAGTCGAAACTCCATTATTGTGTACTGGAAGCAACAATAATTTATAAAATGAAATAAGAGTTTACGACCAATTTAAGCCAAGGGTTTTTTTAAATAGCAAATATAACCACGCTTTATGTAAAACCAATATAGCTAAAAATCAATCTGCTTAATGGAAAAGGGTTTCTTAGGTACTAACAATAAAAATCCCAAATTAAAAGTTTTATTTTTTTCTCCCTATGTCCAACATTACTGTAGGATCGCCCCACTGTGCGGTACAGTACAAGAAGTATTCAGCTATTTTTTTGGCCATTCGATAAAATATTTATTAACAATTTTAGAAATGTTTTAAATATCATACATTTTTTAAAACTAGGACTAGACTAGGACTTTTCATCAACGGCCTATTTGTGGCAGAGATACCATACCATGTCCTGCAAGGTCATCGGATTTGAATCCTTTTGATTTTTTTTGTGGATCCAATTAACACAACTAGTTCCCAGGTATTCAGATTAGAGGCCTGTTAATTTAGTTAAGGGCAAAAATTTTCGACATTACTAACTTAATTACTCCAAAGGTATTGTCGAATGTTAAGACGAATGTCTTCGAGCATTTATTAGAATGAGAATACTTTTGAGTTTATTTTTAGAGTATTTTTTTGAAATTAGGAAAACTAATAATTACATACATTTTTAATGTAATGTAATAATGCCGGCAGCGTTCAGCTCACATCCCCACATGCAGACTTAAAATTTACCACATTCCCCATTAGTAATTTAAAACATTTCTACTTATTTCCCATTCTTTATAATAGCGCGATAATTTAAATAAAACTTTATTTTGAAACTAAATTTAACGAACAATAATAATACTCTTTATAATAATAAAATGAGGATGTTAATACACAATATTAATATTATTTAAATATAATTAAAATATAACAAAACAAATAAATATAATTTATAAATCATACCAGTTAAAATTATTTTGGATTTTATTTTATTTAAAAAATGTTCATGGCTCGACTCTCCACGATTCCCCAAAAATTAAATTTCCCAATTTGTCTCCGCACAATTCAAAATGAATCGATCCAACTCTCATACTCATCTAAAATTTTTACACCATCATCCTAGAGTCATAAAGAAGCCATATAAAAATAATTGGACCGTACTACCCTTGAAACCACCCCTTTTTAACATTTAAGTACCTCCGCGGCCTAAAAAAATCAAAATAAATCGATCCAACTCTCATACCGGTCTGAAATTTTTAGACGATCGTCCTAGAGTCATAAACAAGCCACATAAAAATATTTGGACTGTCTGTCTGTATTTTGCTCGAGCCTTTGCCCATTAAATTGACATCTCCTTTTATCGCAATGAAAATCTCTGCACCTAAAAAATTGGTTTGCATTACGTGTATAGGTATAAGTGAACTTTTCTTTAGCGATTATCTTAGGGTTTAGATAAACAATCCTTTAAAAAGCCAGGAGAAAGAAAATTCAACAAAAAATTAAAAAGGATAAAGAGCTCTTGTGTGTGATTAAGGAAGCATCTATCTATATTGATTTTTCCAACATATTTTCTAAAAAAAGGAAAATATAACACTCTTGTGATCGCTTATGTGATTTTTTTTTAATTCATGATGATACGCTAAAAAACTGCTGGAATGAAAACTATTCATCTTATGTTATAACAACCTGTGTAAGGCGTGTTTATTGCTTAAAATGAAAGTGTTATAAAACAAAATGTGGTATTAACCAGCAAGCGATTTTTGTTTATTTATATTAAACATTAAAAGCCATAAAATTAAGTAAATTTAAATAATTTAAAGTTTTGGAATTTAATGTTTTCAAAATATATAAATGAATAATGGTTCTCCAGCAGTGTATCCATGTGTGTATCATTAACAGATATAAAAGAAATTGTAAATATATATCGTATTAACATGTTACATGTGTGTAACCAACAAATTGTTCGCGGTCAAAGCACTTGAAACAAGCACTTTCTAGTTTTTTTTTGCAAAAAGTGGTCCTATGCACAACCATTTGTTTGCCCAAAATCCTCCTTACAATAAGAAATACAAACAGGCGCTGTCAAATTATTCTTCATTAAGACAACAACTATTTAAGCAGTCAAAAAATCGAATTAATGGGTTATCCCTTCGTACGGTCCTGATTAGACAAAAATGGACTTTCTTTTGTTTTCAAACGACAAAAATCAATTACGATTTTTATCGGCAAAGGAAGCTGTTGATGCATTTAAAAATTATGGTTTTGAGGTCCCAAATGGAATGGAAAAATGCGTTGACAAGTTATTCTAACGCATGCAAAAGTAAGATTATAAAGGAGAATATTTTAAAAACCAAAAAAAAAAGGTAATTTTTAATGCCAAATTGCTGTTTTTTTTATTAGTCTCAAAATATAAACACTGCCTCTTGTGGCACATTAATACAAGTATTTTAGATTTTTTTACACATATCACGTTCGTTTAATACCAAAGAACTCTTTATATTTGGGATTTTGCCTTATTGGGTTTTAGTTTTTTAAATGTAGAAAGTTTTCATACATTAAAGCAAATCCATTAATCACTATAAAATAGAGAGATTATGCCTGGACAAAGAGTAGCTTAGTCTGTTTTCAAACAATGAATTTTTTCTCTGCTAACTGGTCCAAAGCTGGACGAATTTATGCTTTATACATGAATATAGGCTTCGGTGTTTTTCACAAAGACTTTATTTAATTGTATTTTGTATTAATGAGGCACAGTTTGGCCTTAATTGAAATTCATTGTATTCGTAATGTGAAAATAGGAGCTGCAAATTAAGTAGAAAATTAGAAATTAACAATAATTCTTTGTATATATACAGTGTGTCCCAAATTGGGCCTACATGTATTGGTAACTTGGGAACCATTAGAGCTACAGTGTTGGTTAAATTAGAAAAGTTTGGACAATTTAATTGCAAATTTAAATCTGCTTTCAGATTTTATTTATCTTTTAAGGTTTTTAAGATAATTAAGAAAAACCAAAATGGTGCATTTTTAACCTTTGCCTGTAGCCCGCAAACTACCAATTTTACAGTTTTAAGATTCCTACATTATTAGAACACTTTTTTAAGAAGAATTTAATTTAAGTAAAAATATGTTTCTAACTTTATTTGTTTTTGAGATATTTACCCAAACTTTGGATTTTCATACGGACGCCATATTGGATTTTTACACTTTTGAAAAGAGCTTTTCAAGAGCTTTTCATTGATGTATCACAAGTCAAGGTTTTTAGATTGCTTAAGCTCTAAAAACGATAATTTTTGTGTGACAAATGATACGCATCTTATAATTTAAATAATGTAAATGTCAAAATTAGCGTGCATCTTATTTCTCGTTTAGAAACGCCTTCAACAAAAATTCAAGTTTTGATTATTTTAAGTATTTACAATAATAGCTCTTAATTATTCGAATGATGAAAAGGTGGATATGCTAGAAATTTATTTTAAATCTAACAGAAAAACAGAAGCTGCAGCACTTGCATACGAAAAACAATTTCCGGAGCGGCCACAACCCAATCAAGGACATTTTAGATTCTTAGTTACGAACATGTTAGCCTATGGATCTTTTGTGAAACCAAATCCCAAAACTTATACAAAATAATTCTTCTTAAAAAAGTGTTCTAATAATGTAGTAATCTTAAAACCGTAAAATTGGTAGTTTGCGAGCTACAGACAAAAGTTAAAAATGCAACATTTTCTTAATTATTTCAAAAACCATAAAAAGCAGATTTAATTTTGCAATTAAATTGTCCAAACTTTTCTAATTTAACCAACACTGTAGCTCTAATGGTTCCCGAGTTACCAATACATGTAGGCCCAATTTGGGAGACACTGTATAAAATAGAAGGTTAAACGCAAAAATTCATTCAAGTGTTAATAATCGTTCCATTATCGAAAGCCAATGTTTTGAATGTGAATTTATTGAACATATTTTTAAAGGTTTTTCTTAACACTTTTCAGCACAGATGCCGTCGTCAGCTCCAGCGACAAGTTTATAAATTTACTTTTCGCAATGCAGTTGCAAAAATCGGAAATCTGCGTATACTTTCGACAACCTGTTGCGCTTTAATCCGCCCGGTGACTTAATAAGTCCTCGGTCTGACATATAGATAGCACCACTGTTGACATATCTATATGATTTCTGGATAGTACTAGCCTTTAAACGATACGTGTTTTTATGACAATCTGACGTTTAGTTCTCAAGTTACAGTCGTTTTAGTGAACTTTTGTTATTTTCAAAGCAATGGATAAAAAATAATTTCGTCTCTGCACCAAGGCGATCAACTATTATTAACTGATATGCTGAAGTTAAACGCAGCTGTATAAACACCGATGATGCTGAACTCAACGTCAGAAAACATTAAAAAAAGTCCACAAAATGTTTTGGCCGATCGTAAATTGAAGTTGCGTGAGATAGCTGATACCCTAAAGGCTGATTTCCACTTAAGCAGCATGGAGCAGCACCTCACAGCGCGGCGCAGCGCAGCAAAATGCTGCCTATATTTGTTTTCATGTAATTAAATGAGTCCGTTCCCACCTAAGCAGAGCGTCGCTGCGCGTCGCAGCACAACGCCTCGCAGCAAAATTTTAATTCGTCTATGAGCGTTGCCACGCGTCATTGCTGCTTATGACAGTGCTGCGCCGCTTGTTGACGGACAAGTGGAAATCACGAGGCGCCAAAGCGTACGAAGCAAGCAGCTACTTGAATATCTTATTTATGCTATTTTTTGCTTATTTGTTTGTGGAAGAAAGAAGTAGGAATGGATAAACAGCGTATAAAATTCACCTTCTTCGAGTCTTGCACGAAAAATATCATGTCCCAATATTTCCGTTTTTTTCTCTTTTGCTTTTTTTATACTCATCGCATATAGCTACTTCAACTAGCAAGTTGTCTGACGACGATGATGAGTTTGGGTTCATTTTTATTTTGATAAATCAATTTAACTGATGAGGTGCATATTACATTGCTGCTTTGCTTAGCGATGCTGCTGCCGAATGCTGCTTAGGTGGGAATGGTGTGTGAAAATATGCTGCAAACGCTGCGCCGCGTCGCGCTGCGAAGCGCTGCTTGATGCTGCTTAGATGGGAATCGGCCTTAAAGATATCAAAGGAGAGTATATGTTCAATTTTAGACGAAAATGTGGGCATGCGTAAGTTGCTTTCAAAATGGATGCCGCGTTTGTTCACGTCGAACCAAAAATAACAATGCGTTGACGATTCGGAGCGTAGTTTGGAATTATTTATATAAGCGAGATAAAAAGGATTTTTACGTTAGTACGTGCCAATGGTTGAAACGCAGATCCACTATTACATACTTGAATCAAAAAGATCGTCTGCTGAGTGGACAAGAGCCGGGGATAGTCGTCCAGAGCGACCAAAAACTCAAAAGTCAGCTGGCAAGTTTATGACATCCGTATTTTTGGACCCTCATAGTATTATGTTTATCGAATATCTAGAAAAAGGACAAACCATCAATAGCGAATATTACATGGTATTATTGGATCGATTAAGTTTAGAAATCAAGAAAAAAAACGACCCCACATGCAAAAGAAAAGTATGCTGTTTTACCAAGACAATGCACTGTCACTGTCACTATCCCTTTATGAAAATGGTGGTCAAATTGAATGAATTACTCTTTGCGTTGATTTTCCATGCACCGTATTCTCCAGATCTGCCCCCAGTGACTATTAGCTGTTTGCAGACCTTAAAGAGATGCTCCAAGGATAAAAATTTGTCTCTAATGAAAAAGCGATTACCGAAACTGAGACCAATTTTGAGAGCAAAGACAAATCGTTTTACAAACAAAGTATAAGTTTGGGGGACGTTGAAATCAATATATTACACTTCAAGGAGAGTATGTACATATTAAAGTAAATTTTACTATTGTCAATAGTACTTTACATTATAAGTCCGGTAGGTTACTTGTTACAGTACCAGTGACACATTAGGGACGAGGCGACACCAGGAGCCAAGTCAAAAATGTCTAAACGAGTAACCCAAACATATATTGTCTGTCTCAAAGTATACCGTGTTAGCTCTAGCCTTTATTTATGGATTATACCTGCCGACAGCAATAAAACTGCGGATCGGTAGGTATTAAAGGACAGAACATTAGAAACGGACTTTAATAATATAAAGATTTATAATTTATTGTTTATTTAGGTAAGTATAATCTTAAAATTACATTAAGAAATTAAATATATGCAAAGTTTTAATAAATTTATAACTGCATTATCTATACATAATTACATTTTTAATCTAAATATTTAAATCCAATTCTGTTTCACTATCAGAGTCATCATTAAGATTAATCACAATAGGATTTATATTGTTTTGGATAGAAATGTAAGAGTCCTTAATTTTTATAATGTGCTGTAGTGAATTATTCCAGCTCTCAACTGGTATGTTAGTAATTACATTTTTTATTAAATTTATAACACTGGGACTTAAAGTAGGGGTAACATTTTCTGCTCGGATCTTTGATTTTACTTGGTTCCACAAATGCTCTATGGGGTTAAACATACAGTGATACGGAGGAAGCCGTAAGACAGTTTGCCCAGCCTGTTCAGCCAAATTATTAACAATTATATATTGTTTTTTAATTGCATATGAATTAAGGACTTCCAAAAGATGCGTTTTTTTGTCACTGAATTCAAAATAAATATCATTTTCTAACAAATATTCCTGGATTTCAGTTTTTGAATTTGATGAAGCAGGTGCTTTGTGTAGCAGACGGCTGTGGTAGCTTGCGTTATCCATGACAATAACACTGTTGTTTGGAATATTTTTTAAAAAATAATTTTTAAACCAGTTTTCAAAAAGTTCTGCACTTGTATCCTCATGATAATCCAAGCTAGAATCCTTAATATTCTTTGCAGACAACAGCAAGCGCTTTGGGACCAATCCGTCTTCTGAACAAGCGTGTATTATGGTAATGCGTTTTTCTTTATTTGAATGTAGTAAATTATGGATCTGTTTTCTAACCTATATCTTGTCTTTTGTCTATTTTGCGGTATTTAAATCCCATTTTACAAACAACTCTATGGAGGGTGGCACGGATAATATTTATATTGGTTTCGTCCTCGTCTAGCTTCTTTTTCAGTTAATCCAAGGTAGGGATAACTCCGCTTTCATTAACACAATATATTTTCCTTCTTATTAGGTCCTGATCACTACTGTCTATACGGTGAGATTAAAAATCACTATGTTTTTTTCTTTTGTTCAATTCTTCACTTATAATAATATCCCTTATCGATGATATTGGAGTTTTTGTAAGTAGACAGGTTTCTTTTAAAGCTTCTTGTTTATTTACACCTCTACTGATTAAAGTTTCATACAGATTTTTCACAACCTGTTTTGCATCTAATGACAAATGATTTCGACGCGACATAGTTATATTCTCGTAAAACAACTTTTTCGAAACGCACAGTAAAAACGGTTATTCAACACTGCCACTAAAATATTAGCCACAATATTTATATGCCTAATGGTTAATACTCAAGAAATGCGTAGCCCACCCCTGCCCTTATGAACAAATGGGTAATAAAATCGTTTAAGGTTTATTGGGGTATAGTCCGTCAAAAGCCATAACGATTATACTTTGAGACAGACTATACAACCGGACGTGTATCGTAATGTATTTTATTTTATACTGTAAGTCCGTTCTGTATCATTATTTGATTTCAAAAATTAAAAATCACATTATAAAAATCGCATCCCCTTTTTCCCTGTGGAAACAGTCAACAAGTGAAAGAAAATATTATGTTGGCATATATTTAAAAGTCTTATTTGATTTATAAAAATTAAACAGTCCGGTAAATGTTGCTTAGCAATCCTTACCGGCTCTGATACTGTTATGACTAACCTACCGAACTCAAATTGATAATGTAATCCAAGGTCTACCAGACAATATACAAAAAAATAAGAGAGTGGATCTTTTTAAACTTGTTAAAAGCTTTCCAGATTACCATACACCATAATAGATATACATTAAAAAAAGAAAGGCAGTTTGTTAATAGGCGCGTACTACCAGATCTGGTAAATTACCTTTGATACGCCAGGGCAACAATCCGAGTGCAAAATATGTAAAAATTAGGTTTGATGTGACAATTTTCCAAAAAAAATTTATTACATACACCAAACCACAACATTTATTTTGTTATATGGTATATCTTTGTACTGTTAAGATATAAATAATTTGCACATGAATGATCTCAAAGTCATTATTCTACCCTATGTAGATATAATAAAATTTCCTAAATGTGGGTAATGGACCGACATAATAAATGTTGTTTTATACTGAAATACTGCAGCAATTTTCCTTTCCATTTACTTTTCCACTTTCTTAATTCTCTGATATTTCTGTTCATTTGTTTATATGTATATTTTTTTTGTTTATCTTTAGTTTAGGTTTATATTTTAGTTAACGATTAGTGGCATGTCTAGGATTTTTAAACTTTTATTTTCTAAAAAGTGACACACGAGATCCCCACCAAATATATACCAAATGTTATTGGCCTCATTAGTGACTTTAGTGACGAAAATTTGTATTTTGAGATTGTAGAAAAAAGTCTTTTTGGTTTTTTTTTCAGAGAAAAATCTAAGCAAATCCTCTATTTCTATTTTTTTTGTAAATTTGATAAAATTGTATCGTCAAATTTCAGAAAATTATCCATGTTGAATTTTTTCACCCAACAATTTTCTTACGCAAATATTTCACATGCTTCTAATTTTAAAAAAAGGTGCAGTTATTTTGCCCGTTGGGACCCAAAAAATTAACCTTTTTTTGCAAATTCCGAAATAAAAATTTTCTTTATCAAAGTGTCCCCCTGAGGAAAATAGCATCTTTTATATAATTGGTGTGAATCCCATATCTAACCTTTTAGATAAAAAATAAAGAAAAATCTTAAATGCGCCACTGAAAAAAATAATAATAACTAACAAAAAATATTTATTTTAATATAATAATTTTGTGTTTAACAAATAAATTAATATACGTTAAATTGTTTGTCATTTAACTGATTTAATACAGTTTAGTTCAGCTCTAAATTGGTAAAAAATTACTATGGCGTTATGACTTTGGTATACCCAGCGGATAACCTTCCTATTGACAAAGGAATTACTTTTAAATTTAAGCTGGTTTTATAGTAGATAATTGCCTCCTTTTCAAACTTAATAATTCATTTTTTCAATTTCCGGTTTAATCGAAAGTACCTAAAATTATTTTTTCTCAAATACCACTATGTATTTTCTTTTTAACCATGTACCATAATGTGATATTTGCCTATAAAATAGCGCCAAAAAAGTTTTTTTTAATAAGTTTTAACAAGTCACGATATACAGCTTGGACCATATCAAAGCGTATTGTGCTCTGATTTTAATAGAACCGATAATATCTTACAGTGTGTTTTACATTTTTTGGCCCAATTGATGTTAGTCAAGAGTGACTAAATTTGTTATATTTCAAAAGAATTTTTTGATGCCACTTACAATATTTTGGAAAATAGGATATAAACAGCATGTTTTTATTTGACCATTTAGGAAAAAAATATTTATTACCCGTTTTTGCTAAATCAAATCATTATTATTGAATAACCTTAGTAATAATAACAATATTATTGCATGATTCCTGAAATCAGTTATCATGCAATAAGTGTTGGTACAATTGTTAGGCAATAAAAATAAGCTGTTCTTGTTTTATTTTATTATATAAATCATCTAATTACCCTCGATTGAAATCAAGCCGTCCAAAACAATTTTAAACAAACAGTATGATATCAGCTGTTTTTTCCAAATCGAAACATAAAATATACTTTAATATCGCTCAAGCTTTATACCATGGCGTAATAAAGCTTATTTGAAAAATGCTTTTTTGATGCTATGATTTAAAAAATATAAATGGTGATATTAAAAAATATATAATTTTGGTTAAGTCTGGTTAAACTGGAAGTGACGAAAATAAATTATATTAAGTCCTAAAGAAGGACAACTATCCGCTATAGAACTTCTCCAAATTTAAAAATAATATCTTAGAAAATAAGAACATTATCAGCTGTATGCAGTTTGTTTTCAAAAGGCAATTTTTGAGCATGTCTATTCTACGCCATTATCTTTCAAACTATACCAAGCAAATATAATATTAACGATTAGATTAAGCAACTTTATTAATCAGTTAAATAGGTTGGGAATTAACTTTTGCTTGGCTACTACTACCCCCATTTTAAAATTTCCCATCTTAAAGTTTGTAAATTTCCTTTGCAATATTTTATTTTTAATTAAAACAAAAACTTGCTTTGATATTTTTATCTTTCTAAGGGGTCATTGAAACAGTCCTATTGGCAAATATTTAAAGAAAAACAAGTTAAATTTATTACACAGGCTTACAAAAAAAAGTGGTGTGTGCTGGGTGTCGGACCAGCATTGGGAGTCAAATAGCAAATAATCAAGAAAAGAAGTAATTTCAGATATTAACGATTTTTTTTTAAATTTAAAATGTCAATATTTTAAAAATTAAAAAAAAAGCGCTAAAGTTTATGTAACATAAACAATGTAGATTTAAAAGGCCTTTAAATTAAGTTATATAATCTTTTTGTTTAAATGCAATATTTTCGAGTTATAATCAAAAAACCGAATTTTCCGGTTTTTTTCAGGGTATCCCTCTGAAAAATTATTATTATTTTTTAAAATTTTTTCTGCAGGTCTAAAGTGATTTGGGATTTACATAAATAAAATAAATTATTTGTTATTAAAAAAACTTAAAAATCGCATTAATAAAAAAATATTCCTATATGAAATTTTTTGTCAAAATTGCATTTTCGTTTATATCTCCTTTATTATTTACCTTATCAAAAATGTTTATATAACTTTTTTAAAGACAATTTTAAAAGCTTTCTTTTTGTTTTACAAATTTTTTTGTATATTTTATAGTTTATATAATCGTAGTCCGTGGTAGCAGGTTTCTGCGGGTAAATGTACGATGCCGGTTTTTTTGGGGTTTTCTTGATTTTTTGCTGTTTGACCCCCAATTTTGACTTGACGCCAGAAAATCTTACTTCAACACCTAGCACACACTACTTTTTATGTGGGCATGTGTTATTAAAAGAATTTTTAAAATAAAACAGATTTGTATTATTTAATATAATAAAATAAATATGTTTTATAGTTTTGTGGCGGATTCGTGTTTCAATAAATTTTCGTTGGGTTACTTGCCGAAATTTCTAAGGAAATGAACCACTTCGGTCTTGGTCCCGGGGTAAAGGAAAACTAAGTGTACTTAGTCTTATTGACCCATGTGAACTTGCACATTGCCCAAAACAGAAAAAAGAAAAAAGCCCCATAAAAAAATTAAAGAAACTTAAAACACCTATCTACGTTTCGGTGGCAACTCGGCCCCCATTGTCAAAATAAACTTAAATAAAAAACAAAATAGAAATTATAACTAAATTTTTCTTAATACTTATGATGGTATTTATATTTTAAATATAAACCAAACATATACCAAATGCTATTGACCTTAAGCGACAACTTTGATAAAGAAAATTTTTATTTTAGAATTTGTAAAAAAAAATTAAAAAAGCTTTAAAAAAATTTTCCAATATTTTTAATCCAAAGTTTCTTGAAAATTTAGTTTAAATTTCTATTTTGTTTTTCATTTAAGTTTTTCTTGGCAACAGTGGCTGACTTGCCACCGAAAGGCAGATTTTTTGCGTTTTTTATTTTTTTTGTTTTTTTTTATGGCATTTTCTTTTTTCTGTTTTAGGCGATAATAATGAAATAACTAGAAAATTATCTATCGAAGCTTTAGCTGTTTTTTACCCCGGCCTTAACTTAATCAACTTAATCAGTGTTAATTATTATAAGCAAAATATTTAAAAGTCTTCCTTACCTAAAGACGCTCTTAAAATTTACTTTCGAAAGATTAGATATAATCCTCTTATGTCTAAGAAATGCGATATTCATTCATAGTACGGATATTGGTTTTTAGAGCTTACGTTTGGGTCTATTCTTAAGTATAAATATCTTGGTAAAACCTATGAAATACGACTCCAATTACTAAATTACTAAACTCTGCTTGCCTATAATTCTCATCGGGTCAGTTTCAATTAAGAAATAAATATCAATTACGTATTAAAGCTGTAATAGAAGCTTTTCAATGTTCCGAGAAATTATTTTAATTGTAAGTAAATAATATTAATTACAGCTATTTTTACTAATAAAAAAATATTCGTTGGGATTTTCGCCAGGGTAGGTAGGTAGGTAGGTAGGTAGGTTATAAGTGAGTGGGTATCATTCCACCGCGACCGATCGGTCTATTGTGGCTCACACCTTTTTATATTTCTCCCACCAGGTCCAGACTCCTAATAAATCTGATGATCTTTGGTTGGAAAAGAGATCTTTCACCTCCCCGGCAACAAGGTGTCATTGCCGAGGATTGCAAATCTTAGTCGTGCCATTGCTGGACACAGTAACAGTATGTGTTCTGCCGATTCATCCCCCGCCAGGGTACTTGGGTCCTGATCCCAGGCAATGAAGCCTTTTAGGTTTAAAAATAATCTTCAATATTTTAAAAAATTAAAAAACTATCAACATTGTTAAATCGGTCACAGTTTTTCAGATTAAAAAAAATATAGATCTACATAAAATGTAATTTAAAATTTAATTTAAAATTAATTTTAATTTTGCTGTTCAAACTGTATTTATTCTTTAAAAATGTTTATTAAAATGTATGATCTTATTTCACTAAATGGGTCCCATCTGGCGAGAATCCAATATAAGAGTATACAGGATATTTTAAAGGACATAGGATAACACTTTATGGCAGTAGTGGTAGTTAATTTTTTAACTAACTTTGTAGAGATTTCACCTAACGACATCTTGTGACCGGTTTTTATAACAGACCTCATCAGATAAGCTAGTCGAAGGAAAAAATCTCTAAAAATCCTAATACCTTATTCAGTACCATTGAAACACATGAATGGGAACAGTCAACGATCTACTACCAAAGGACGAAGCATACTCCTCTCAACTTACGGTGTCACAGACTTGCCGAGCTGAAATAATGTTACAAACATTTGGAAATGTCGTAAAGCTTGTCTGATGAGATCTGATATAGATCGAAACCGGTCACAAGATGTCGTTAGGTGAAATCTCTACAAAGTTAGTTAAGAAATTAACCACACTATTGTTAATAGTCCGTACAAGTAGTGGGCATACATTTCCAAATGTTTGTAACATTATTTCAGCTCGGCAAGTCTGTGACACCGTAAGTTGAGAGGAGTATGCTTCGTCCTTTGGTCAGTAGATGGCGTTGACGTCTGTTACCCGTTCATGTGTTTCAATGCGTACTGAATAAGGTATTAGGATTTTTAGAGATTTTTACCTTCGACTAGCTTGTCTGATGAAATCTGATATAGATCGAAACCGGTCACAAGATGTCGTTTGGTGAAATCTCTACAAAGTTAGTTAAGAAATTAACTACACTATTCAAATAAAACTTGATTTGGTTAGAACAATAACCAAAATACACTATTTGATTTTAAATTTTAGTTGCTATTGCTAGTCCAGTAAATGAAGGTACAAAGCTGTAAATAAATCTGTACAGTTTTCCCTTGTGGCGCAATTCTTAGGTCTTTGGGGATGTTTTCGAGCAAAAAAAAGTTTATCAACATTAACAGGTGGGAAAGGACTGAAAATGGTTCCTCAAAGCCCGAAAAATGGATTTCTCGCTAATATCTGCCAAAATATGGGAATTGGAGAATTTTTAATAGGACAAAAAATGAAGATCATCTTGTAGTCTACAAAAATGGTTCCTATATATTTTTTTGCAAAAATCGATAGTTTTCAAGATAACAGAACTCAAAAGTCCCCTCATTTCAGATGCTGCTCTACTGCTAGAATGCCGCTATTTTTTCCATTACTCGGGCAATAATGTACATTTTTTAATCATTCAAAGTTTATCGGAATGGGAAAACCCGTACCTATCATTACATATAAATTTGGGTCCATTCACTCCATTCTGATTTTTCTAGAATATTTAAAAAAGCGCTCAAAGTTTTTTTCACAATATTTTGAGAGTATCCCATTTATTTATTGATGTTTTTTTAAAAAATGGTTTGTTATTAACTTTTTTTTTATAATGAGACCTTGGCAACTGTTCAATAATCCAAGAAAATTTTCTTCACCACCTTTCTTGCGTTTTGATAAAAATTGTTTTGCCCATGTGCATTTTTTAGCCGTTAGCCATATCTATCCAGTGTGAGATGTTATGGATTTTTCGACGGCCGTTTTTGCGAACAAAATGGTGAGGAACACTTTTGAAGATTTTGAGGTGATCTTCATTTTTTGTCTAAACAAAAATTCTCTAGTTCGCATATTTTGGTAGATATTTGCGGTAAACTCATTTTTGGGACTTTGGGAGGCCATTTTCAGCGGGTTCCCACGTCGAAATCGTAATAAACTTTTTCTCACTCGAAAGCATCCGCAAAGACCTAAGAATTGCACCACAAATGAAAACGGTATAGATTTATTTACAGCTTGAGGTACTTTCAGGTCTTCAGTTACTGGACTATGCGTATTAGTGGCTTAGCTTCGGATGATTTTATTCATTCATTCCCATTATTTTGTCATAACTTTTTTGTATTTATATTATTAACAATTTGATACATGGTACTTATTGTCTGCTTCGTTTTACATAAAAAATTACTTTGGAAATACCTTGATAAACTTAACGGCTTTTGATACATTCTAATTTTAAACTTGTGTGACATCAAAAAAATAACATTTAAAATTAAAGATAATGATAATTTTTACAAAAAATATTTAAAATGTTTATCTCTTGCTATAATTACATACATTTAAGCTTCATTTTATTATTATTATTTTTTAAATTAGAAATAATATTAATTCTAAATATTACCCCTCTCGGCATGAGAGGGGCAGTTAAAAATTAAATTATCTTGGAATCCGTCAAGTTTATCGGGGTATCTCAAAAGTACTTTTTTTTATGTAGAACTAGGCAAGGAAAAAGTACAATGTACCAAATTATTAAAAAATATTAATCCAAGTCATGTTGAAATAATGGGAATAAAATCAAAAAATTTGCACCTCGAAAAAATTTCCTGAATTTATTTATGCTTTAGGAAGATTATAAAAATCCCAAAATATTATTGTATCTAATATTATTGATTTCTATATTTTAAAGCATTCTTTAAAAAAATATATAGTAGAATCTTAATAATGATAAAACGTTATGTGTTGAAATAAGTAAAGATTTCCTTTCCTATGAAGATTTAAAACATTATCTAAAGTCCAATGTACTAAAACTCCGACTCTACTACGGTTTTTGTTTGTCTTCGGTCCCGTTAACAGGTTGGAAGGGAGCTCACTGAGTTCTCACGTGAAAACGTGCATGGCGGATATAGAAAATGCGTTGGGGCCCCGAAGGAGATAGGAAACTCTTGCCAAATTGATAAGGGGTCCTTCTTTTGGGGCTAAGCGCTATGAGCGGTAATTCCTAGATCCTGACGTTTTTGCGTTTTAGTGTCGTATATAAAGTCTTTTTCCATGGCAAAAAGAATGCGAGCGCAGCGGGAAGCGTCAGAACTGACAGAAACCGATTATGCGCAATACCAGTAGCAGTGCTTGGTTTGATCACCATCAATTTGCGCCTTTTATCGATATAATATTAATTTTGTAAAAACATCGGAATTTCTGAGCTCTGTAGCGCCCAATATCCAGATTTTCCACCAACAAAGCCTGGAAAAACTCTGACTGAAGAGGGAAGAGCTAGCGAAGTGCCGCGAAGCAGTGCCAAAAAACAATAATCAAGAATTAAGAATAAATTTCTACTTCTCTAAGCAATAGATTACAAACAACTCCGAGTTAATTGTAAGAAACGACTTTGTATTAATTGTAAGAACCTCGACTGGCACAAACACATTACATCCATAGCCTCGGCAGCTTTAAAAAGCTTGGATTCCTCTTTCAAGCCAGAAAGTATTTTTCTTCTTCCAATCTGTATACTCTGTATGTATCCCAAATCAGGCCCTCTCTAGAATATTGTTTTAATGTCTGGGGAATGGCCTCTCCTACAACACTTAGCATTCTGGACTCCATTCAAAGAAGAGCCGTTCGTCTTATTAATGATCCCACGCTTACAGAAAGGCTTTTTTTTCTTGCCCACCGTCGAGCTGTAGGAGACCTGTCGCTCTTTTATAAGTATTTTCACGGCTTGTGCTCCGACGAGTTAGCCAATATAATTCCTTCTTTGGCAGCTTTCAACAGAGGCCCCGAACTCTCCGCTTTCTTCGTTTCTTTATCCCTAGAGTTTCAGGACTATGGAACCTGCTGCCCGCAGAAGTTTTTCCTTCTCCTTCCAGTTTCAAATATTTAAGTCCCGTGTGAACAAAATCCCTCTCACCACACTTAAGACTCCCTGGACTGTCCCAAGATAAAAAAGAAGAAACCGGTTTATTAAGTGAAGATAATTCAAGTTAAATGAGGTGTTAGGAAAAACTTATAATATATTAAAGGAGTCCTAATAAAGTGACGGATAATTAATATGTAATTATTATTAATAACTCATTGGGTATTAGTAATTTTCTAGATTGTTATGTATTATTATAACCACTTATGTTTAACTTAAAACGCAGTTGTTTTAATATACTTTAGGGAAGGTTAGCTGAAAGCATTTTCTAAACTAATTTATTCTTAAAAGGCTCTACCCACATGGTAATAACTTAGCTGGAACCCCCACACATGCTAATATTAGGTAGTTTTTTATTTTATTTTTTTAACCTTTATAAAAATCTATGTTAGTTATAAAAAATATACTCGTAAGTTCTTATAATTTTACCATAAATAATTAAATAAAATGCGTTAAATATAATGTATTTTAATAAAGTTTGAATAAATATATCCTATTTATTTCTACACTTTAATCTTCCATGACCATGTTTAAATTTAATTGTTTTAACTAAAACGTATAAAAATCAAGATGTCTCTTTAAGAGTCCATTCGCGCCGCGAAAATTGGATCCAATTTGGGGTTCGGTGCATAATGTTTTTCTCAAAAACGGTATAAGTTATCGATAATTTTTAAAAACTATATGAACGCCAACACTTAAATCTAGGCTTCTGCTGTAATAGTTTTTTAAATTTGGATTTAGTTTTTAATATTTCCTTGAGTGAAAGTCAACCTAAAATCGGTTATGTTTTAATACTTTTTTCGCTTAACTTGACTCATATTTCAAATTTTCGCTACAGCAAAGGCATAGATTATTTCATTACCTCTAAAATGGTGTATAATTTATGTCATTTAAGTGAAAAATAGTTGCCGAAAAACGTTATTTCCTGTAGGCTTGCAATCGGAAACAACATCGCATCATTCGCATCGATACACCGAATTTGGAAGAACCTAAATAAAATATAATATTTTTAATGCGGCTATACCAAAATTGTGGTGTGGGAGTTTGTTAGTCTCCGCCCACCGTCGCCATGTCCTTTCGTCTGACCCCTAAGGTGTAGCGTAAATGCACTCTTAAGTCTGTAGAGCTCATCTTCTTTTACTTACATCTCTGCAATTCTTAATGAGGTATGTTTATTTTTAGGTTTTTAAATAATTACTGTTTTAAAAAATAAAAAAGCATAAAAGTCGATTTGTTTAGGGTAAGTAAATTTAGGTCTTCTAGCTGTCCAGTTTCAAAGAAAAATAAAATTCTAAAAATTCTATAAATGTTTGCTTAATAAAAGGTAATTTTGCTTTAATCGCGTCACTACCTATAATACAATATTTATTAGAAAAGGCATGCTTTTAAATAAATTTATGGAATAATTGTAAGTACAAATTACTATAATCCAATTTTTATCTTTCTTATACTACAGGATATGAAAATTCTGTACGGAATAAATAGTTTATATGGTAGAAAATATACGCCCCAATAAAATATTCCAATAAAATATGCATTGAATTTACAAGAAGAAATACCAATACGGTAATAAACGCTGATTTGCCCACGGTGCCTCCAGGATATGCAATATTATGATTTTCAGACCGGTAAGTAATAAAATCAAATAAAATAGAATTATGGCAAATCAATAATGGTATATTTTCCTGAAACAAACTAATGAAATATACATGTTACGCCGTGGCGTACGTAAAATTTTAAGGTATTTCCCTGTATTACATTCTATGTCAAAAGTTAGTTGTTTTCCGAATGAAAGCAGATAAAAATAAACTATATCCTTTTAGGGCTTAATATGAATTTAAAATATTTGTAATTTTTTAAATCGGGTTTTCATAGTCTACGTATTCAATCAACTTTTGGATTATCCAGAAATGCAAACATATTAAAAAAAGGACATGCATAATAATATAGTATATTTCTGTTTTAAACTGTTAAGCTGGGTTCCTACTGCGCGAAAATTATACTCGCAACCGTTTCGCGAAACTAGTCTTGCGTTGTGAATAGCTAGCGCCTATCCCGAAACTTTTTGCGCAAAGACGTTTTAAGGTCAGCGGATGGCTAGTCAGTTTTTGGGTATGAATAAAAGCGTTTTGCGTTGTTGTTTCGCTTTGTGTAAACGCACATGTATTTAAATCTTCCAAATGAACCGGAAGAACTGCATTTGCCTCGTCTGGCGCAAACTGATGGTTCAATTTGTTTCATCCATATGTTCCAAATTGTTTCGCTTTATGGAAATAATTTGCCTAAAACAGAAGCTACGCGAGTAATTCTTACGAAATGGCTTACGCCAATGCCAATATTTAGGAGTTTTTTTTTCTTTAATCGGACATACTTTTAGTATACCGGGTGGTGCGTCGCCGAGCAGAACATAGGAAATCCTATGTAAATTTTAAGGGGGTCAATTATTGGCTCCCCTGTACATTTTACAGAAAAAATGTAAGGTAACTTCTTAAAGAAACCAATCTGACAAGCCCTCGTGCCAAGTTTCCAAAAATATTAATAAGCTAATCTTGAATTATTCAATTAAATGTAATTGCAAAATCACCAAATTTTCGGTTCAGGTAAAACCAAACAGGCTCCTGTAAAATGAATATTTTCCCTGACATGAGGAAAAGTGTCAATAAATCAGTGACAGTCGATATTTGAAAAAAATATATGAATTATTCAATCGACGAGAAACTATCCATAATAAAGTGGCATTATGCGGGAACCCCATCACCAAGCCCATTCCGTCCATTTCAACTATTAAACCTATTGTCAGTAAGTTCGAGTCCAAAGGTACCGTAATAAATAATTGTAAATGTTCAACTCAGAATATCAAAACTAGAGCCGAAGAAAAAGAGAACAAAGATCTTAATATTCAATTGAGTGTGGAGTAAAACAAAATGGCTAGTACGAGGGTTCTTGGGCAAGAGGTTAATTAACATCATACAACGGTAGCAAATAACGATAGGAATTTTTAGATAAATAATTATTTTACCGATAAATGCACCCTCACCCTCAACAATGAACCAAATGTTCAGAATTGCCGGTATTGGAGCCAAGAAAATGAACATTGCTTGGTTCATACTCGGACCCAATATCCCCAAAAAGCAAATGTATTCGTGGGAATTATCGGACATCATATCATTGGACCCTTTTTTATGGACTATAACCTAACAGCAGAAACCTATTTAGACTTATTTAAAAATCAAATTGGACCCGCCTTGGAAGAAGTTGTTCGGGAAGAGCAAATGATCTGGTACCAAATGGATGGTTGTCCCGCCCATGGTTAGAGAGTACCTGGAAAATGCTTTTAACGGCAATATTATTGGTCCACGGTAACGGATACTTTGGTTAGCCAGGTCACCTTATCTTTCACCGAATGACTTCTTTCTGTGGGGTCACTTAAAAAGCGTATTTATAAAAGTGTAAAATTTCAGAATCTAAACCAGATACCAAACGCGTTTCCGTTTGAATGTAATAAAATTTCGCAATATCAACTTAGCAACGTTAGAAATGAATTTTATGATCGGTTGAGATATTGTTTAGCCGTTAATGGGGGGTTGTTTGAACATTTAACTAATTAATGTTTTATGTAATTTTCTATTATTTTTTAAAAAGTCATTGTATTTTATTTTATTTCATTTTTCCACACCTAGTAAAATATGGAGTAAAATATTAAGAGTTCAGTTTTCTCTTTTTTCGAATCTGTTTTCGAGCTTCTAGTTAAACATTTACAATTATTTATTGCAATGGCTTTGGACTCGAATTTACTGACAATACGTTTAATGGTTAAAATGGACCAGATAGGTTTGATGGAAAAATAAATTAAAATAATTGTTAATAATATTAATATTAATATTTGTTATTAGTTAAACTTAATTGTTACAATAATTAAAAGGTTTGATAAAAAATCATGTTAACGTGTGTTTTACTTACTTTACTGAATGTTATGGTTGTGAGATTGATAAAACGAAAAAAAAACATTTCCTGTATTCGGCAGTACGTCAGATTTGACAAAGCCATATAACAAATTGTTTGCTGGTGGCTGGTGTCTGTTTGGTTTTACCTGAACCGAAAATTTGGTAATTTTGCAATTACATTTAATTGAATAATTCAAGATTCGCTTATTACGATTTTTTGAAACTTGGTACGAGAATTTGCCAGATTGGTTCTTTCAAAAAGTTATCTTACATATTTTCTGTAAAATGTACAGGGGAGCCAATAATTAACCCCCTTAAAATTTACATGGAATTTCCTATGTTCCGCTCGGCGACGCACCACCCGGTATAAAACACTTACTTTTGTTTTAACGTAGTACAACTGTTATTTATTAAAAATATTCCACCTAATTTCCTTATAACTTTTAGTAATTTTGTTACAAATGATAGAAATGTCAAAGCTGTTAATAGGAAACAAATTAGTCAAATATGCTTAATACTGTTTTGCATAACAGGTTAAATAAGCAAACGTGTTATTATTTCGGCATGTGGATGTTATTTGTATAATCTTACACATATTGTCTACATAATCATTATTAAATTAATAAAGTCTTTTCTTATAAATTCGTTTTTTTTTTGGGCAGTTAGCCTTATTTTAATACCAATATCGTTTAGCAAATACGGTTTCTTTAAGGATAAAAAAATATGTTTTTTTTTGCTTAACAAAGTTTATTACTTTTTTTCTTCCTTAATAGATCTTAAATTATTTCTTTTCAGCATTAACGTAAGCAACAAAATATTTACTTACAAAAATTTACATAAAAAATGATTTAATTAGGTACACATTTTCGTTATTAAAGATATTAAATTTCCTTCGCATTATTTTTGCTGTTATAAATAAAAATAAGAAACATTTTCAATAAAGAATACATATCTTTTATATAACCTATTAAAAAACGGGTTTTTTAGATAAGGCTGGAAAATGTTACATAGCAGGGCATCTTTTATGCAACTTAACTCTCAATCTCTTGGGGCTACTTAGTTTTTATGAGGTTAAAATGGATCTGGGCCCGTCGTTTCCCTCTTTTAAAATCCGGCTCAATTTTACGCCAAATCTATTTAATTTTTGATTTGCCATCATATTCTAGCAATCCCCTAAATATATAAAGGAACTATATTTCCTCTTGAAGAGGCTCGGCAGGTCACCTGGTGCAACAATGAAATCGTGCTAAAAGCGATGCCAGCTTTGAGCGACAACTTTCGTGCGCCCCTAGTACAATTTTTCCAATAACTTTTGATGCTGAGATCGTAGCGACTTTGGACCTAGTGTAAACTTTAGGGGGCTCCTTGTTCTTTCATTTCCCGTTGGCACATTCAACGACACTCAGGTCGTTTCGCTTCCACAGCGTTTTAAATTTGTGCGATTAAATTTTAGTTGGCGGACATACAAAGGAGGTTTTTGGTACGCTACGTGCATCGTGCATTAATTAAATTTTACGTTTACATCATGGGCGGCATCACCATGGCTTCTCCAAGCCGATTTTAGGGAGTTCTGGTTCCCTAGCCGGTTTAAACACAAATAAAAGGTACTAACCACAACTAACCACAACTAACCATGGAGGGTATTGACATATTAGGTTATTAAAAGCTTTAAAACAATTAAATTTATTAAAAGAAAAAAGTACATTTAAGGGTTAAACAAAAATTCTAAGTTAAAATATCAAAAAAAGAATGATCCGCTCATAAGCTTATCGGGGTACCGATGCCGGTGGAAGTGCACTGCCTTGCAGGGGGTCGATAGGGTGTAAGGATAAAGCCGTAGTGTATCCGACGACGAGTTGACATAGCCCTCGTCAAAGTCTGAAAACCCTTATACTTAGGCCTTGTAAGGGTTATTACCTCCAGGACAATGGACTCACCTACAATGGGACCAGGATCCCTATCGAGCGAGTTTATATTAAAAACATGGAAACTATTAAACCTTCAACCGCCTAAATATTTTTAGATCTTTTAAAGGCTTGTTCTTCATTTGACCTTCAGATGATCTTCAAATGATCTAATGGGTACAAACCGACCATGGATTCCAAATCAGCATCCTCAAAAACATATACATGAATTTTTTCCGATTTTTAAAAGGTGTTCTTCACCATTTACCCTTTAAATGACCTTCAAAATAATTAGATATAAACATTTGACCACGGATTCGTAATCAGCATCACCAAAAACTTTTATATGAATATTTTTAGATCTTTTAAAATATTGTTCTTTAGTTGGCTCCTAAATTACCTTCAAATGATTTAATGGGTACAAACCGAACGAATTTGAAATCAGCATCTTCAGAAACCTATCCATACATTTTTTAGATTTTTTGAACGACTCATTTAACCTTCACATTTGCCCTGTTTGACCGTCAAATAACCTTTAAAATGATCTGATTAAAAGAAACGGATTCATGATTTAGAACCACGATAAAAAAAACAAATGACCTGTGAGGTTTGGTTCTTGGACTTGGACATTTTTTTTGTGTGTCTGTGTAATGGGAATAGGATTATCTTTTTTTAAGAGAAAATAAATAAATGATCACTTTAAACCAAATTTTTTCCAACGTTTAATATTTAAAAACTTTCAATTTTTCGTAAATTTTAACAAACAATTTATTTTATTATTGATCCATCCTGGTATACCTTTTTCACTTTCCAAATTGTTGCCTGAACATGAACGCAAATGGACGAGAACGTGGTCTTTGAACTGAGGCAGTATTTTGTCGTCCTTGTATCTATGTTTTAAAGGAAGCACAGTTAGTGCACAATTACTTGAATATTGTTTGAAATCGTGAAAAGACCCTATTGCCGTGACAAAATTAAAGCAAAAAGGTCTTTAGAGTAAATGGGAAGTGACTTTTTAGCGGTACATTTAGCAAAGCCCTATTTATCTTTTGATGCAGGTTTAGACAAAGGATGTTTATTATTAAAACGTTTGGATATTAACTTAATTTAAATCAATGCTGCAAAAGGATTAAATTCAATAAATCAAAGAAAGTTATTTTGTTAAAAAAAATTCTATGAAAGCAATATTGTTGCAGATACACATCTTGCAACCCGAAAGCTATTTTGCTATAGCCTCGCGTAGATAAACTTTTCTTTTAAATCCCAATAAAATAGTAAAAAAATAAATTTAAACAGTAAATTTCTCTTTAAATCGTGACAACACCGCTTCAATAAATTCAAATCATTCTTAAAAATTCCTCTCTAACAATCTAAAAATAAAGAAACGCTAAGATATTGACATGCTACGTAGCGAGTCGACGCGACGCATTAAATGTGAGCTCTACTCAAATCATTATAGATTTTTTTTGTAATTAATGTTAACAGATATCTAACTACACCATAACTTTCGGAATAACCTGTAGATTACTAAAATTAAAAATCCAACTAATTTTTTTTCAGGCAATTTTTTTAAACAATAATTATTATTATTATTTTTTTTAATATAACAAAAAGTACTGGCTATATTGCTTAACTCATAAAAGACCGTTTGTAAAGAATTCTAAAACCTACAAAATGGTTTTTGAAAAATCCATATCCGACCATTTTTCACTGAGGAAAGCCGGAAAAACGCTTATTCGTATCTCCGTTAATTTTTAATATTAAGTGTTACTTTTTTGGGAAATGATAGTCAATAACATATACTTTGAGCTGCCGAAAGATGAAAATTGTCGCATTAATAGTTTTTATTCAATCGCACTATAAACAAGCAAGTTCCGTGAATATTGGGCAAATGGTCCGATTTGAATTTATAAAACGGCTTTTTAAAGTTGAGATTAAAAGCTACAAATTGTATTTCTTACATTTTCATATAAAATTCAAGAATATTGTTAAAAATGCTTGAGAACCTAGCGCGTTAAGCGAAAATTCGCGACCGAGATGTACTGAGTCGACCGTGGAGAGGGCACCCAGCAGCGAAGGAGAAGCGAGAGACGGGCTGCGTATCGCGAATTTTCGCTCGACGCGCTAGTTTCATATGCATTTTTAACAATGTTCGTTAAACTTATATAAAGATGTGAGATATACAATTTGTAGCTTCTAATCTCAACTTTAAAAAGGCGTTTTAAAAACGCAAATCGGACCATTTGCCCAATATTCACGCCACTTGCAAGATAGGGGCTAATTTGTCTATAGTGCAATTGAATCAAAACTATTAATGCGACAATTTTTAACTTTCGGCAGCTTAAAGTATATGTAATTGACTATCATTTTCCAAAAAAATCAGCCCTTAATATGAAAATTTAACGGAGATACGAATTTTTTAAAAAAGGTCTGTTTTAAACGTTTTTTCGGCTTTTCTCGGTGAAAAATGGTCGGATCTGGATTTTTCAAAAACCATTTTGTAATTTTTTAAATTTTCTACATTCTACTTACGGTCTTTTATAAGTAAAGCGATATAGCCAGTTCTTTTTGTTATTAAAAAAAAAACGAAAAAAGGGCCCTTTTAAAATAATTATTGTTTAAAAAAATTACTTGAAAAAAAAATGGTTTGATTTTTGATTTTAGTAATCTAAGCGCAGTCAGATATCTGCTAACATTTATTACAAAAATGACCTTTTATTTGCTATATAGTTGGACTACTCGGGCTCTTCAAATGGCGCCAAAGGGTCAGGCGGTCGCGGAAAGGGGTCATGAAAGTAGAGCACACGCGTGTCAAGTAAATAGACCAATAAAATGGGTCGTACAGCAAGCCTAGAGGAAGCGCGACCAGCGTGCGACGGAAGATTTAATTTAATAGGATTTTGGGGTTTGTTGGTGACCATTATAGGAAAGTTTATCTCCGTTCTCTATCTTTCTCTCGCGAGTACAGCTATGTGTGCCGTTAAGATAACTTACAGCTGAAAAGTTCTTTAATTTTATCACTGTAATGTCTCTATTTAAATATCTAATGAAAATGTCAGTTTTTCAAATTATAAGGTTTAGTACAAAATGTATATTTCTAAGGTAGAAAAGCAACTCAAATATTTTTCTGTGTCGAATTTAAATTGACATATTATACGTAAAGTTTCAAAGTAAAGTTAAGCTGTGATTAAAAATAAAATTACGAGCGGGAGCAGGACAAGCTTTAGCTGGGAGTGGTGAAGAATAATAAAAGTGATTAGGGAATGGTATTGTTTGAAGATTAGAAGTTAAGGTAATATCTAAACTTATTGATAAAATAGGTCGTCAATAATTAATACTAGGTGTCCCAAAAACTGTAAATAATCTAACTTTGACTTTCTCAAATCGTGGCGTAACGTCGATACACTTACGCCTCATAGACTCTGGGAGGCGATTAGGGTTTTCGGCGAAATTTAAATAGTTTTCTTTGTAGAATTCAAGTAAATTTTTTGCAATTTTTTTGAGTAAAATTTGTAACCTTTTTTCCCATTTTTTGTAAATTTAAGCTTTAGATAAATTAGTGAACAGCTGACATAGTCATTGAACAATAAGTTACGTTCAATTTTCTAACCTCTTGACAAATTAATTAAGGCTATCAGTGTCCAGTTAAAAAGTAATTTCTACTTTTTACTTTGATATTTAGTAAAAAGTTAACTAAATTTAAGAAAAGTTTGTCAAGGTAAAAATTTTATTCTGAAATTGTTGATACGCCCCATTGGCGTATCACAAGGATTTTTTAGAGTAGTACGTTGTATAATTTATTGTAAATGAAAAACTTGTATAATATTTATTATTCTGTTTTATTTATCAATAGTCATTCTACAGGGCGTTCAAACCTTAAATTTGCACCTATTGTGTTTTAATCAACATTTAGTCGATAGCAGAGTTTGTTGAAAAGTAGCTATTTACTTTTCCCCCCTAAATTTTAATACAGTATGTTCCAAATTTGAGATATGGCGTTATTGGTAATTTTTTTTAATGGAACCCAACTTTTTTTAAAGTTTTTAAAGCGCATATCAAAGTACGGGATCCGAATTAGAGGCGACCTTCACCCATCTGCCAATCGAATAAAAACTATTTATTTAAAAATAATTTGTAAACAAAGTATTGCCAACGGGTTGCCTTAAAAAATATGGTTAAGGCTATAATACATTTTAGGACTATAATATATTTGTTACGGTCCTAGGACCAAAATAGAACCTTTAGAGTACTTAGTCCGAAAAATTTTGTAATCTCGATAATAAAAAGAATGCTTAAAATAATATGATTATGACACGCCAGAAGATAATAGTTATTCATGATATAAGTGTTAAAAGAAAAATTTTAATACACGAATGTGAAGACTCTCTTAAAACGTACTTGGAATACAAATATCATACAATATTTTTCTACAAAGGCAATAATGCAGTTAAAAATTAAATTATTCAAAAATTGGAAAATATAGTTTTACATAGCATCGTATATAAAAATTACTGAAGTTGGCATGTATTAATAAATTCTAACAACCGTTCTTGATGCTGGTTGGTTACGGCATGTTTACTTCAAGATACTTAATACATCGTATCACACTAACCACAACTTTAAATAAAAGAAAATATAGAAGAAAGTATGGTTGCATCGATCACTTTAAAGAGATAGATAAAGCGGCCAGCATTGGATTTACTAGCCAGGATATCTCGTATACAATATTATATTGCCTACAATAAGTTTAAGAATTGGTGTAAGGAGAAAGGTGTTGCTGAAAAATATACCTAAAATATATTCCTTACATATTTTAAGGAAAAAGAAAATATTTGGAAAGCATCATCGTTATGGTCGACTTATTCAATCATCAAAGGTATATCAATAAATTTTTTAAACTTATCACTTATTTAATGCGTCAAGAAAAGGAAAACCAGCTTAAAAAATCAAAGATTTTGAGCAAAGCGCAAATTGACCAGTTTCTAACTATGCAACTGATGATGAATACCTTCTGATGAAAGTAGTTACCATTTTGGGAATTTTTGGTGCCTGTCGCAGGGAGGAGCTTAATCAGTTGACTCTTGACGACTTGAAAGATATGGGAACTTCATTGATGATTCACATACGAGATACTAATACCAAGGTACCACGAAATTTTACTATCGTTAAAAAAAATATTTGGATTATTATCGAAAGTATATGGCTTTTCGTCCAGCAAATGTAGAACATCGGAGGCTTTTCCTAAAATACGCAAAGGTAAATGTACCATAAATTTCGCCGAAATTAACTCTTTAGGAAAAATCCCTGCTGCTATAGCAAGATTTCTGCAGCTTTCAAATTTGATTCTTTATACGGGGCATTATTTTCGCAGTCCTATAGTGAGTTTACTGGCCGATGCTGGAGCAAATCTAACAACAATTAAGAGGCATGGGGGGTGGAAATTCTCTACCGTTGCTGAGAGATACATCAAAAATTCCTTGGAAAATAAGAACTCCATTGCCAGAAAACTACTTACAGTGAAAACAAGAGCGGCAGATCGTGCCTTAACGTGGACTGAGAATGCGGTTTTTTCTGTTTAATCCACCTCAACTACGGAGAATGCTAGAACTGTGGAAGGAATTTGTTTTTCAAGTTATTTGAATTGTACAATTAATATAAATGTTAGTAAATAAACAAATGTTGACGTTACCTTTCAAAATTTGACATTTTACTTTTACCACTAGTGCTTTAAAATGTAACTTTAAGTGGTCCAAAAGTTCAAAAAAATTTAAAATTAAGTCTTAACCAAGACAATTAAATTAATTAAAATAAACAATAACATTTAAAGGTTAAACAAAGATTCTAAGTTAGAATATCAGAAAAAGAATGATCTGCTCATAAGATTATCGGGGTAGCGATGTCAGTGAAAGTGCACAGGGGTCGATAGAATGTAAGGATAAAGCCGAAGTGTGTCTGACGACAAGTGCTTTAAAGTAACATTTTAAGGCATCTAGATAGTGTTAAAAATTGATTTTTTTAAACGTTTGTAAAAAACTAATTTTTAAATATAGCTTAGATCGGTAGAAATCATTATCAGGCATTTGATCCCCTTCTCTAAAACAAAAGGCAAAACTCGTGCAGATTATTAATGAAATACATGAACTCATGACCTAAGCCTATGCATATTAATGTCTAACCAAAATCTAATGGTAATTTAACCTTTGACCACAAATCTAAAGTTTTGGGCAAAGCACATGAATTGGCTGAGATATAATATCTGGGTCGTATGCTCGTTATAGACTAGCTGGCAACTACTTTATATACATATTTTAAGGGTACATATTAGTGACGATGTGCTTTCCCCATCCTAATAAAAGATGTATATTTCTACCATAAGTTGTAAGGTTATTTTAAGCTTAATTCGTTCGAGGAAGAAAGATTGATTTTAGTTTGTAAACTGGTAATTTAAAGATGGTCATACCTTGATCCCTATTTACCGCTACTATTTTTTAACATTTTTTTTTGTATTTTAAGGATTAAAAATCTATATAAAAAGTTTAATAGAAAACATATATTTTTAAAGTAAAAACTATTGGCAGGGTGCGCGATGACAACGACATCTGACGGCTCAATAAAATCATTCTTCAAAGCTATGGGAGAGCTATAAGATTGCTTATACAATGTATTTATTTTTCGTAAATAAATTTATATAAACCTGGTCAGCACTGTAAAAGTGAAGTGCAATATCAATAGTAAATAAACAATTTTAAATCTTAGAAAGTAAGTATAAAAGTGTATTTTTAATAAAAAAAAAAGTACTTGGAGTTTTGTAGAATTAAACTTGGGACCTTCGTATTGCTGGTCAAACGTGATACCTTTTTCTACTAATTCTACTAATTTGCAGGCTATTTATGAATCAACTAACTTTTTAAGTAAGACATTTTTATTACCTGACGCGGGTAAACCACGGCATGTAAGCCGTTGTTTTAAGTCTCGGAAATGTATAAAATTTGCAGTCACTATTTCTGCCAGTATTCTTACATTCAACAATACACAACAACTACTATGCCTCATTTTTATTATTGTATCTAATTGTTTAAATTTAAATTAAGCATGATTTAACGAAAATTTGATCACAGCGAGCGCTGCAATCGATTCAACTGCCCCCACTATACACTTCGCACCTTGCCAATACAAAATGTCTGGAAAATCAGTGAACAAAATTTTATAACATACTTCTGTCATCGAGATTAGTCCAATTATGTCTAAAATAACTGTTTAGTCAGCAAAAAGTGCTAAAAATTTTATATATATTGGTGTTTTGGTTTTTCCTAAATTTCCTAAAAACATGCTAACTGATTTAAAAAAAATAATATAACGGGTGGTGTTAACCTTGGGCCTGATTGTACTGGTAAATTTCTATTTTTGTAGTTTTTTGGAAGTTTTAACTTGTGCTGATTTATTGAGCTCGTATATACTACTGGTATTACAATTAGATATTTTTTTTCGATTAAAATAGTTTTTACCAAAAATTCAATACATAAAATAATTTAATTTAGTTAAAAGCAGTTTGATATCCTAATTAATAAACTAAAGTATAATATCAACAAGCCGTTTGTAATTTTACTAAAATAGGTATATTAATGTATAAAATACCTTTTTTCAGACAAATAAACCAAAAGTATAAAATATATATATATATATATATATATATATATATATATATATATATATATATATATATATATATATATATATATATATATATATATATATATATATATATATATATATATATATATATATATATATATATATATATATATATATATATATATATATATATATATATATATATATATATATATATATATATATATATATATATATTGCCAAATAATGTATATAAGAATGATCAAAAAATGGAAAATTGTTCTTGTTTATGTGTTCTTTGTTTATTGTTCGCGTCTACATAGCGCAATTAAATATTTGTTCACCCTCGTTTGACCAGTTAAAAAAGTTATGGATGAAGACGAACAAAATTTATTTCTCTTTAGGTATGTACACACCGAAAAAATAAACAAAAACAAACAATCGTTCTTGTTCACTTTCTTTTTATATGTTTTTTGTTTATTGTTCGCTTATTCTGTCTACATAGGGCAACCCAATGTTTGTTTACTCTTGTTCGACTAGTTGGAATAGTTATGGATGACCATAAAAACAAAAATTCTCTCTGATGTACCGACGTCCACTGGAACATGTGTGAACAAGAACAAAGAAACGTTTGTTCTCCGTTTTAACTGTCTACACTAAAGAAAAACGTTTGTTTGCTGATTTTTGTTCTTGTTTGTTTTTTCGGTGTGTACATACCTTTTCATGTACCGACGTTTACTCGAACTTGTATGAACAAGAACAAACAAACTTTTGTTCGTGTTTTCACTGTCTACATTAAAGAAAAACGTTTGTTCGCTGATGTTTGTTCTTGTTTGTTTTTTCGGTGCGTACATACCTTAACGATCAATCGTTAATGCAAGGGTTTATGTTTTTAACATTGCACTTACAGTTCTGAAAAAGCATTTAAATTACCAGTATTTAAATTAACAATAATTTCATAACATTGTCCGATTTTTTAATGTAACTATTTAATAACAAACAGAAATTAGGTGTGTTTTGTCAGTTTTGGTGAAAATTATACCACATTTGCATCAAGTTTGACGTTATTTTATTGGGGTATTTTCTATTTTTGTACAAAATTATTTGTACCAGCATAATTAAGTATCCGCATTACATTTAATAGTTAATTTTAATATTAAAACAAAATTTTAGAGGGTTTTTAATAAATTCGAATAATCCATATAGTAAAAAACTAAAATAAAAATTGTACCATAGAGCTAAAAATTGGTAAATGGGTGTAAAATTTAAAAATAAGCAACTTTTCTAATACCATTTTTCCAAATTTTGAAAGATAATGCTTCATTTTGCGATTAAAAAAAACAAATTGCAGCTAAATATTATCATTTTTGTCATAAAGCAAAATTTGGGAAAAGCAATTATTAAATCCCATTTGATGCGGAATATATATATATATATATATATATATATATATATATATATATATATATATATATATATATATATTTTAATATATGTATATATATATATATATATATATATATATATATATATATATATATATATATATATATATATATATATATATATATATATATATATATATATATATATATATATATATATATATATATATATATATATATATATTCCGCATCAAATGGGAACATTTTTCCTAATTTATTTGGGTACATTTTCTTTTTCCCAAAAGTTTTTGCTTTACAAATCATGACAAATAATGTATATAAGGATGATTACGTGACTTTTTTTAGCTTACTGCAGTCTCTATAGACCGTCAAATAAGGCGAAAAAAATTTAAATTTTCCCCAAATTGGATTTACGCGAAACTACTTAGTGTTCTCGCATTCATGATTTAACAAGAAAACTCCCGATTTCTCCTAAAGGCGGTTTATTTTTTAAACTTTTTCTTTTCCATGTTTACTTGGTTGAGCACCCTCAACATCTCTTTATGTAAAAGCGCATATTATAAAGCTGAAATTTTCCTTAAAAGTGTTCCCTAAAGACGTGCTAAAACAAGCTTTAACGCTCTAAAAGCCACAAAGATTATAAATTTTTACGGCATTGAAAAGTAAAAGGTACGGTAAATACATTGTAAATAAATGGGATAAAGCGCCTACGGGTAATAAGTATTATATTAGTTTTTTGTAGTCTTTGAATATGGAATTATTTTTTGCAAGCTTTTCCGCATCTACTCTTTATGGGGGTCTAAAAAAATTATGTTTAAATTAAAATATTTTTTAGTAAATATTTTCTTTATAATCATAATAATTTTTCCATAAGCTTTGAGTTTAAATTGTGTTTTTTACATTCATCTACTGAACAATATATAAAAAATATGAAGTCGCCTAAATTAAAAAATAAAAGTTTTAAAACTTGAGATCTAATGTAGCAATGTTCTAAAAATCTTGTTTGGGTACTCGCCAGTTGGTATTGCTTCCTAGAATATAGATTATGTGCGTGTACAAAATCGATTGATCCTTACGAAATAAAAAGGGTGGTCAGTTAATTTTAAGTTTTCCTGAAATTACTTCGGCATCAAGCAAGAGTAACTAAGTATTAGGTTAATTAACAAAAATTAAAGCCGAATATTTATTTTAATTTATTGATTTAAATGGATTTTTTTACCTGTCCTAGTTTTGTTAACAAACTTTTAATTTGTGAAGATCTGTACACTCACAAAGAACATTCTCTGTATTTTTGTTTATACTATATAGTTTTGTTTTCTAGTATCTAATAGCGGTTTTTATATTAAAGATCAAATGGTAAATTCATTACCTATTTGTTAAATTTTATGTAAATGGCCAGGAATAATTGGTAAAAATAAATCTGTAAATGTATATTTTAGGTTTTTCCTAAATTTACTTGTTTGAATTTAAGAAAGTAACCAATAATAAAATTTAAAAAAATATATATTTTGAACTAAACTAATATTTATATATATAAATATATATATTTATATATATATATTATATATATATATATATATATATATTATATATATATATATATATATATATATATATATATATATATATATATATATATATATATAGTTCATATTGCCTCCTTGTTACCTCTTCTGTCAAAAAAAGTTCTACTTCTTAAAACAACCAATGGATTTACAGGCAGCTCAGAAGCAATAATTTGTTTTTATCTCTGATGGGCGAGTAGTTAAAACACATTTATTAATTTCCACAATAGCAAATTAAAACTGGTTGATCATAGTTTCACTAATTATTGTCTATAAAGTTTTTTCAATAGCTCTTTAAAATGGCTTATTAAAATGTTTGACCATAAAAATATTTTCAATATCCATTTTTTTTCTTAACACAATACTTTAAAAAGACTGTAATCCCCAATTCCTTTTTCCTCACCAAGTTTTTACTTTTTTGTTATATTTTCTATTTTTTATATTAAAACGTATATCTTTCTTGGATAGGATGCAAAAAGCTAATGGTTCTTTGGCAAATTTTTTCGTTTAATAAAAAAGCCATTTTATAAATAAGATAATATCCCTAAACTTTAATACGTTTGTTCCAGTGACCTTCTAATCCATACCCAAAGTTGGAAACCAGAAAACTGTCGAAAAGCATAAATATCGTTAGATGTGTATGGGAATGCATTGTCTTAGTGAAAAATAATTTGTTGCTTTTATACACAAGATATTTTTTTACCTTAAGCTAGTCTAAAAGGTTACAATATTAATCTGTGGAGTTAAACTGGTTTGGAGATTATTCACGAACAATTTTTTTTGCATTTCAAAGAACTAATGATAACACCTTTCTCGCCGATTTCTGACTCCTAACTTGTTTCGAAGTCAAACTACTTGGTTATACCATCTTTTATATTAGCCTCCATAGTGATAAAAGGACATAAAAGATCCATCTCATTGTTAGCAAATGCGGCACCCATTGTACATCCAGTTTTTTAAACTCAAAACTTTAGCAAAAGTATACTCACATTCTTCCATTGGCTAATGAAGGCCCTGGGCCTTTACTCAATCTCTCTCTGGTAATTAATGATCTGCCAAAACCATATTCAGTATTTTTGCCATGGTTTCTGCTGTTGATGCACTTTTTGGGCGCCCTTCACGTGGATCGTCTTCAAGACTTGTACGACCACATCAGTTTAGCAACCCATCTTGTTACTGTTCTTATTAAAGGTTAAAAACCGTAATAAAATTTTAACAATAATTCATGAATTTTTGGTAAGAGTTAATACTACCATATTTAAAAAAATAAAATAATATAAAAATATTATTAATTTTTTTTTATTGATTTCTGAATAAATAAATATAAATTACTTGTTCCTTAAATTTTAATTAAAATCTATAATTTTTAGTAATGGAATTAACGTTTCAAGTTAAATTAAATATTATGAAAATTAGTTCCAAAACTTTTATTTTGATAAGCTTTCGAGATTAATACGATAAGTATTCAAAAACTCACTAAAAGTTATGATTAGAGTTTTCAACTAAATAATAATCTTATATTCAAGTAGCGAAAAGATCCGTTTTAAACTTTCTGTAAAAATATTTTTAAGTAAAGTGGATTGCGATTAGTTATGCTTTCTTTGTAAAGATCTTTGTAGATTAAGAGGTTCGGGATAAATTGAATATAAATAGAAATAAATGGAATATATTTTTTTAGATTTAAACATCTAATTACGTGTAATGCGTCTTGATTTACTCTAGCTTCGTTAGAAGATAAAAATTGTTTCCAAATAAAATAGCACAATACTTTTTACTTAATATAGGTTGTCACGGTTAGTTTTTATTTCTAGGTTTGTTTTTAATAATTTAGTTTGTTTACCTTAATGCAGGTCGGTTTTCATTTTTTTTGCAGTTTATTTTTGGCAAAAGGCTCCAAATTTGATTGTAATTGCTGGGTTACTTCTGTTTTTCTATCGTATTTGGTATCCTACCTTATGCTTTACGTTGCTTTTACCCCTCGTAGTATTGGGTACTAAAAAAATTAACATTGTTATTTGGGCAGCATGGGTAGGCAACTCAAAATGCGTAACGATGTTGCCAATTCAGAGGCGAGAAAATTCCTAGAATTAGCAGCGATGCGCGAGCGCCCACTGTTACTATTTGAGAAGGACGAAGGGCCATCGGCCATGTTTTACCATTTGCCACTTTCACGTCATTCTTCAAGCTGAGAACTAGGAAAATTTGCAGCTATTGGTATTCAAGCCATCTTTATAGGATTTGTGCTGCAAATTGCCCAAAAATCTTTCCCGATTTAAGTTACCTTTGGTTTTGTGCGAATTTTGTTGGTTTGCGTTGCCTTTTTGGCTGTTTCGGTAAAGAAATCTGCATTGCAGGACTTGGAGTTCGACGCCGCAGGGATCACGTGTTAGTTGAAAATACCCCTTAACATCTTGGGTAAGTTCTTCTAGACTTATTCTAACTGAGTATTTTCCGTATAAAACGGTACATTAATAGATTTATTTGGGTTTTCTTAAGACGCGCTGGTGGTTCAAGGGATTTTTATTAATTTTTTCTATATATTACGTCATGCGTTGGTTATTAATTACCCTAATTACACCAATTTAAGGGGTTTGTTGTGGCCAATTTATTGCGAAAATCGCAGTGTTATTGAATTATTCTTTTTTGTTGTTTTTTCTGACAGTTGGCTACTCTAATTAGCGTTAAAGTTTTAATAAATCGCCGTTAGATGGCGCTTGTGTATAGATTCTTTGGCTCTTTTAGTATTAATTAATTTTCTGGGGTTAAATTACCTTCTTTTGGTAATAAATTTTAATTACTAAGTTTTCTTGTCATATTTTTTTCTTTTTGAGACTTTTCTTCAGGGTATAAGTATCTGGGTGACTGTTCGAGATCTATTTATTATTTGAATTATCAATTTAGTAGGCCGGAGAGGCTTTTGTTATACTTAACAAAAATTAGTTATTTATTTTTTTTTTACCTTATTTAATTATCATTTATCAATGATATTTAAGTTATTTTTATTTTGTTGTTATCTTCTAATTCTACAAGATAGAGTGTTTTTTAAGACAAAAAAGCAAACAAGTAAATATATCGTCATTGAACTATTTAAATTATCAGTCAGAAACCTACTTATTATTTGTTATGCCAAGTAAAAATAAAGATCAATAAATATGTTTTGGGCTTTTACCTACGATTAAATACAATCGTATGGATATATTACCTTTTATTTTACACTAGTTAAGTGATTGTTAATTAACTTTTGGTAGCTAGGGAATATGTTCTTTTTTTGTGCCAATGGAATAGGGCATAATTTTTTTGTAAACTAGTTTACTAAAACAATTTTATTTTTTTTTGTTATCTTGATTTAATGGGATTGTTTATTGTTTTATAATTAATTAACGTTGCTTACTTAATAAGTAATTATTTTTTTTGTTTACTGAAAGGTCTCGAACCAAGCACCAGATTTTAAGTTTCCTTATATTAACTTTTTTTGAATGGAACACGTACAGTATGGGATTTGAGGGAATTTTCTTGGGATTTTTAAAGTCGCTTAATTATCTTACGTTTTATTGGGTTTTAATTAGTATTGAATTTTGTAGGGTTCTTCGGACGGGCCATTATTCTGCTGGGCCATTAATTAATTTTGAAACGGTTTTCGTTTTGGTTTGGAGGGGCCATCAATTTGGTAGAAGTCTTCTTGGGACGGGTCAGAGATAGTGACCATATAACAGTTAATGTGTTGTTTGTAGTTTTGGACACCATCCCTCTTCACGGTGTAGTGGCTGGCACACCTGCCATCACTTGGATTCAACAAAACAGGCAACATTAAAATTAACTTACTAACAATTTTTTTTAACACTTTTTAAGAAACAATTTAGGACTCTACCATTTAAATTTTTACCATATTGTTATAAATTATTTGCGGCCCCTTTCTTTTATTTTTATTGTAATACTTTTCTTTTTTTTTGGTAAATCTAAATCATTAAATTATTGTTAATTTAATAAGCGGTATTTATATATATTTTTATATTATATATATTTTTTTTTAAATTGTAGACTTATAGTTTTAATATTTATTCTTTTCATCAGAATAGAAAATTTAACAGTTATTGAGCGCATTCACCATTTCATTTATATATATATATATATATATATATTTTTGTAAACCTTTAAATTATAAATTTAAATTTTGTAATTTTATCACCCAGCGCATTCACCATTTTATTTTGATTATTTTTTTGTGTAAACTTTAAATTACAAATTTATAATAAATTCAATTAACTAGTTGTTTTAAATATAGTGTTTTATTTGGCTCGCCTAGTGTCTCCTTTTTCTAATGTTAATATTGTTTAGTAAAATTTTTCTTATCTTTGAGTGGTAGTAAAGTTGAACGAGAGTTCCCAATTAAATCTTGGAAGTTCTCTGCTAGGCCTGGCACCAAAAGCAGTGGCGCCCAGTTTAACCCACCCTACTCTCCGGCAAATGAGTTAGGGCATTTTTGCACGCCCTCTCTGCTACTCACCTTCAGCTTTGCTGTACCTTAGCTATTTAATTGTTATTAATTTTATTTAAAGAAAAATAAAAAAAAATAAAAAAATTTTAAAGGCTGCCAACGGCCAAATAAAAGTTGGAAAAATGTTTTTAGGCCAAAACACTTGGGCTAAAGCAACTGCGTGGCAAGGTATAGTAGTTTTTATTACCGTTGTAGCTGCTGAAGGTAAAGCATGTTAAAACATCTTAAATGTAATTAGAAAATATTTCTTTATTACAAATATTACCCAGACTAAATTGTTTTAATTATTTTTAAGGTATAATTTACTAACTATACAGGGTGCCACAGATTCAAGTGCATGCATGGGGATCTCGGAAACCGTAAGAGATACGAAGTCGGTTAAATTATGGCAAAGTTGCGCATTTAGGTGCCTAACAACATGCCGATTAAAAAGTTCTAAAATTCCGAGTACTTCCGGAGATATCCGGAAAAAACTGAAATTTGGCGATTTCGTTTTTATTTTTTTCTAACGTTATTTAAAGAGATAGGGAAAAACAAAAGACACTTTCTTATGGCCACTTTTTAGGATCTACAAAACAGCGTTGAGAGATTTTCCGTACGACGTTTCGTTTTCGTTAAACCATCATCAACTTTATTTTTTTAAATACGACACTCAATTGTTTATTGCATTTTTTGCAGCAGTTATAATCCCAATTACAATGATGTATAACACTTAATATTTTTCTGTTAAATAAACATATTTTCTATAAGAGACAATCAGTTAGACAAGGAACGCACATCATTTCTTATAGGGGCGTTCCATATTTGTTCATAAATATTAAGTGTTATAAATTTTTGTAATTGGGATAACAAGGGGTTCAAAAAAATTAAATAAAAAACCCAGGTCCGTATTTAAAAAAATTAAGTTGATGATGGTTTAACGAAAACGAAACGTCGTACGGTAAATATCTCAACGTTGTTTTGTAGAGCTTTTTTTGTTTTTCCATATCTCTTTAAATAACGTCAGAAAAAAATTTAAACGAAATCGGCAAATTTCGGTTTTTTCCAGATATCTCCGGAAGTACTCGGAATTTTGCAATTATGTAAAGTGGACATGGTTAGTTACGCAAATACACAACTTTGCCATAATTTAACCGACTTCGTATCTCTTACGGCTTCCGAGATCCCCATGCATGCACTCGAATCTGTGGCACCCTGTATGTCAAAAATCATACAAAAACTTTATTTTGGAACTAGATTTTTTCAAATAACCTAATTTAGCAGAAAGAACCCCACACAACTCTTAAGGGAAATGGGTTTCGGCCTTTTTTTTTTAATGTTAGCAGTGTATAGTTCTCAACACGCTAATCACAAATCTCAATGGGCACAAAATTTGATAATCCCCCAACATCCCCAAAATCATTCAGAAGGGTCAGGAGGATGCATTGGACTGATTATTAGTCATTTCATGCATCTTTATGCGGTGCCATACTCTATTTTATAGTGTAGGCGCCCTCTCGCAAATATCTGTGTTGCGTACCAACTAGACACAGAAGCACATGTAAGAGGGTTTACTAGGCAGAAATACTACACAGTGGTTTGCCATTGCCTTCTGTGAGGTGACGAGCTATGAAAAAGTCCAATGGACAGTGCGGGGATCAAACCCGGGTCTTCACGGCTAAGAGGCTGGTACGCTGCCACTACACCAACTCGCCACATTAGTCATTTGCCTTACCGAAATATATAATACTATAGTCGAATCTATAGCCCCCGGGACAAGACTTAAACCTGACATCCGCCAAAAAATCAACTACCCCCTTTTCCCACCCCTCAACCTGCCCACTACCAACCAAAGCCGGCCAGGTGACTTTTCCCTGTTTACGGGCTTTTAAACCCTTTTATCGTAAATTCCGCAGGTAGGTAGGTAGATTTAAAGTGAGTGGACTTTTTACGCCCTCCACTGCGACCGCTCGGTCTATTGTGGCTCACACCTTTTTATATTTCTCACAATAGGGTCAGACTTCTAATGAATTCGATATCAGATCGGGAGAGAGTTCTTACATCTCCTCTTACTCGTGTCGCTACCGGACACGAGCACAATGATGTGTTTTGGTGTCCGTGTCTCCTGGAGAGTATGACGAGCAGACGGTTAGATCCGTCATACCCTTCTCTCTCGGTCTAGTGACGTGGGTAGCTACCAGATTCTTGTTACAGAAACGAGATGTTCTTTCTGAGGCCGCATCTCTGGCCTCAACCTATGTAAACGGTCCTAACCGCTTTCTGTTTAAAGCCAAGGAACCCTTTTCTCTATAACTATCCGCCTTCTGTTTGGATTCAGGGATCCCTTCCTAAGCACCTGTTTGTTCGGGATGGATTAGCCCTTCCCCGTGAAACAGGCGCCGGTGACTTCAGGGGCACCTTTCGAAACGGATTCACCCGTTTTGGTCGGCGCACCTTTGTCTGCTTGTGACCTTGAGTGGCACCTTTCGAAACGGATTTATCCGTTTCGGTCAGCGCACCTTTGTCACTTTTTTCCTATGAAACCGGTTCTGTCCGCTTTCTGTTTGGAGCTAGGGAAGTAATAGTCCATCACGGCAGAGCCCCGCATTACCGCAGTAAGGCTAGATACTTTGAGAGGTCGCCCTGTATCTCAAAAGCACCGTTGGAGACACCTGTTTAAGGCACAGGATGTCATTCACTCATCAGCACGGTATCCTAACACCTTGAGTTAAGCCTTGTGTTTATCTTAGCTTCGGATCCCGTTCCATACGCTAGCCAAAAGAGTTGCCGATAACCAGCAACTTTAGCGCATGTTCCAAAAGATCCTACTAGGCCCAACCACGACGACGACGTGTGAACACAGCGGTTGGGTAAATTCCGTAACTCAACACCTAAACGAACATGACCCAATACCCTTCAACCCAAACAATGGAACATTCGATTACTCCTTAGGTTATATTGCAAATTAACTTTCAAATATGAGTAACCACCCATTATAATCATATTGTATAATATTTAAACTATAAAACAGGGCCTTAAATTTATTTTTGGAGGCATGTTAAATAAATAAAACTAAGACCACTTTGTTTCTGAGCTTAGGATATGGTTCACTCATTGTTACTTGACCCTTTCAAACTGTTATATTTATCTGCCCTAAAATCATATCATATAATATTATGATGAATTATATGATTTTTTTATATTTTACCTCTTAAAAAACGTTTTCGTAGACCCATGTCAGAGTTAAGACCCCGTTTGTACATTTCTTGTTTCAAATCGAGTACATCCTATAAATATGATTATTTACACATTTAGACCTTATAAAAGAACATGTTTGTGTACGCCAGTGACTCACACAATTTATCAATATTAAAACATTGTCTTAAACCTCATTGATTTAAAAAAAATAAAAAATTAAGCCAAATTTGGTTTAATTTGGATTTTGCATACTTTGGTTATTTTAAGACAAATTATTGAACACAGCCAAGCACACACAGACATTAATTTGTTTAGTTTTATAAAAAAATCTAGTCTAGGAACGAAAAAACGTAAGGAAAACAAAACCAATTATTCCTAAACATTTTTTATATACAGTGTGTATATAAAGTATGAAACAAATCTATTATTTGATAAAGCAAACAAATAAAAATTTTCTCGAACACGTAAATAATAATTTTATATTGCGCATTTTTTGACATAAAATCTAAATATACAGGATGAATCATGTAGTAGATGTGACGTCATCGACGATTTTTTGAAACGGAAACCTCCATACTTTATTGCAGATTTATAATCTTTAAAAAAGCTGATTTCAAAAATATAAAACACTTATAGTTTTAGATGGCAGTTTCGTAATTACAGGGTGGTAAAGAAATGTATACATAATGTATAGAACAAATTCGTTATTTGTTAAAGCAAAGAAACATTAAAAATTTCCTTTAACACTTAAATAATAATTTTGTATTGCACATTTCTTTTACATAAAATAAAAATATACAGGGTGCCTCGTATAGTAGATATAATGTCATCGACGATTTTTTAAAACTGAAATCCCCATATTTTATTGCAGATTTATAACTTCCAAGAACAGCTGATTTTTAAAATAAAAAGTTCTTATTACTTTAATTGACAGTTTTATAGGTACAGGGTCTTAATGTTTTTTTGCTTTTTTCTTATATTTGTGTAAGTGGATAAGGAATACTTGAAATCGCTCGTTATAATATGCCTTGTAACTATGGTAATGCTTGTTATGCTGCCACAATAATATTTTTTGTCAAGTTTTTGAGTAATATTATTAAATTACTTATGCATTTGTCTTCGCAAAGGATCGAAACTATAATGTTCACAAATCTTTAGCACCCTGTAACTACAAAACTAATACTCAAAGCCATAAGTATTTTGTGTTTTTAAAATCGGCTCTTTTTGGAGATTATAAATCTGCGCTAAAGTATGGTGGATTTATTTTAACAATCATCGTCGAACCTACTACACAAGTATATTTAAATTTTATGTCAAAAAATGCGCAATTTAAAATTACTATTTATATATTGGAGAAAATTTTCAATGTCTTTTTGCTTTAACAAATAATGAAATTGTTCCATAAATTAGGTACACAATTCTTTAACACCCTGTAACTACAAATTGCCACCTAAAACCATAAGTGTTTTATGTTTTTAAGATCAGCTTTTCTGGGAGATTATAAATCTGGAATAAAATATGGGGGTTTCTATTTAAAAAATCATCAATAACATCATAATATCCACTACATAATTCACCCTATATATTTATATTTTATGTCAAAAAATGCGCAATTTAAAATTTTTATTGACATGTTTAAAAGATTTTATGTACACACTGTATGTATTACTTTACATATGGGTTAAAACAACGGAATAGTAAAAACAATATATTATTGCAAATTTGCAAAGAATGTACTATTAGTTTAATAAATACTCCAAAACATCGTATTTCATATTTTTAAGGGAATTACTTGCCAAATTGTATACAAACTTTCATAATCACCACCCAAATCCACGAAAAAGGTTATTATCATTTTCGCTCGAGTTCCTCCATTCCTTTTAATTAAATCCAATACCTGACACTTCTTTCGGAGGTTAAATTTTAGGATGATCCTGTTCCTTCCTGGCTTCGAATATTTATTACGTACATTAATCCTTATTATACTTTTATAAACAATAATATTGTGATTATGCCAAAAGGTATTTGACCCAAAAGCAATACCAAAAATAGATCATTCATTTTATCTAACATTAGATTTTCCGAATATATTTTTTTTAGATTGAAACAGTTTTCAAAGTTTTAATAACAAACCGTGGATGTCTATAGTAAAGAAAGACGCAAAGTAATTTAACCTTAATAATTGTAGTATCTAATTTAGAATTAAATTCACTTAATGTAGACAACTAGGAGAAAAGATATACATCTAGGATCTAGATTATTGAAAGCTCTTTGGTAAAATGCCTGTGTCATAAGAAGTCCGAAAGAGGAGTTAAGATATGTGCATAATCAGAAGTATATTTTTAGGACGGTTGTTGGTAAACCATACAACTATAAAGAAGAAAAAATGCACTTCATCCTCTTAACCGTAAAAATAATTTTATTTTTTTTATAATAGTCTCGTCGAGAAGTCTGTTTCCTGCGAAAAATAGTTAGAAGGCTTCGAAAAATATGAGGGAAAGCTCATTTGACGCGAAATGCAAATCTGAGAAAGGCGTTTTGAAAATTTGTGCCAATAAAAATTACAATTGTTATAAACAAAAACGAAAAGAAGCCCTTTTGATTTTTCATGATAACTCAAAAACCATAAGAGTGAGCGGAAATTGCAAAAAAGATTCTTGTAAAGAAGGAAATTTTCTAAAAAAAAGTCTTAACTCCCAAAACTGTATCTCTATTATTTATAATTTTAATTTAACTCTGAAAATTGGCCTCCGCGCGACATTTTTGGTTGCGCGCTCGAAGTCAAAACCGAGTATGTCACACTAAATATATTTTTATTAGGTATTAAATATTAATTGAAAAATTTTAAAAAAATATGGTATATTCAGAACATTTCAAAGAATTCATGTCCGTTAAAAATTTAACCTAAAGTTGCTTTTTCAACAAGTTAGACAATTGTTTAATAACAAAATTGTTTCGAAATTTCGTTTCCATTGTACAAATGTTCAAATAAGTGTCGCAAAAATTTTGTCTTTGTGGAGCCGTGCTTATGTACAATATCACGCCATAACAATATCATGCCATAAAAGTTTACTAAATGTTAATCCTTTGTTTATAAGAATTTTATAACTTTGACAATATTTTTTGTCAAAGTTCTAAAATTATTATAAAGAAAGGATTTTTATTTTTATAGCGTGATATTGTAAAGTATGTATATAAGAAGAACTTCACGAAGCAAAAAAAAATTTCGACAATTATTTAAACATTTTTTTTTTAAGTACAATAAAGACGAAATTTCAAGACCATTTTGTTAATTAAAAATTGTCTAACTTGCTGAAAAATTAAGTTTGAGTTAAATTTTTAACAGGAATATATTCTTCGAAGTATTTTAAATATTTAATTAATATTTAATTCCTTAAAAATAATTATTTGGTGTGACGTACTCGGTTTTGACTCCGAGCGCGCAACCAAAAATGTCGCGAGAAGGCCCATTTTCAACGTTAAATTAAAATGAATAATAATGGAAAGTGTCGGGAGTTTCTTTTGGAAATTTTCTTCTTTTCAAAGATCAATATCCAATATCTTTTATGATTTTTGAGTTATTATCAAAAATCAAAAGTGCTTCTTTTTTTTTCGTTTGTTGTTAATAACAATTGCAATTTTTATTGGCAGAAAAAATCCTTAAAATGGCTGACCCTTTGAACTATTTTTGCAGAAAACACACTTCTCGACTAGACTATAAGGAACACAATCAAGTGTAGGAAGAGACAAATTAAATGTCTATAAAATTTGACAGCACACTTTGAAATGAAAAGCATTAATTTAAACATTGTAAGTTGGAGATTATGACTAGTATGTCAAATTGGGTAAACACGTAGAAAGTGGTTATAGTAAGTATTCAAATGATACCTAGATGAAAATAAGAAATGACAATATGTGTACCAGGCGATTAAAAGTACCATAAAATAAAATTGAAATTATTAAATAAATTAAACACAGTAAGGACTTAATTACTAACATCGCCTTTAGTAACTTGAAGCTTTAAATTTTTTAAAATACAGGATGTCCCAGTATATATGGGCAATCGCTCGGAATCCAATAGAAAATCTAAAAATATTATGACAACTTCCCATAAAGTTTTTTCCTACAAGCCTTCCCTAGGGAGATACAGATACATAACGGACGCCTCTGGAAATCATTTAATTTAATATTTTTTTTATATGATGGTTATTAAAATAAACTTATTAAATCGTATTTGGCTTATTTAGTTTGCCAGGGTAGGACTAGCTCTGACACAATAATAGCAATTTTTTTAACACCCTGTATGATAAAGGCTTGACAATATTATTTTTGGATAGCCCTAACCCTAATCTTAAAACAGGTATTCTTGATTTACATCGATAAATAAACTGTTTTTTTTACATTATACAGGGAGTTTTCTAATTGTACGTCCATATTTAGAAAAGCAATTTTTGGGTTCTTAATACATAGTACATTAATGCCAAATTTCATTAAAATATCCAAAGTGGTATTACAGATATTAATAATAAATGATTTATTTTTAAAAATTTTACCACCCTGTATCTCAAAAGTTAAGATGTTTAGGACATACGTTCAAATAAAGTTTTCTTCTTAAAATGGAGCCAAAAATTGCTTTCCCAAATATTGACGTACAATTAGAAAACACCCTGTATAATGTAAAAAAAAATTACCAACCATAATATTTTATTTCTCGTAAACAGTTGATTTTATCGATGCCAATCAAAAATACCTTTTTTAGTTTAAGGCTTAGGCTATCCAAAAATATTTTTTGAACCTTTATCATACGGGGTGTTAAAAAATTACTATTATTTTGTCAGAGCTAGTCCGTCCCTGGTAAACTAAATAAGCAAAATATAATTTAATGGGTTTATTTTAAGAATACTTATTTAAAAAGTATATTAAATTACGCCTAGTATTTTAAAAGTTATTTAAACAAAAACGATTTTTAGAGGAGTCCGTTATGTACCTGTATCTCCGTAGGGGAAGGTCTTAGAAAAAAAAGTTTATGGAAACTTGTCATAATATTTTTAGGTTTTCTATTAGATTCCGATAGATTTTTCACATATTCTGGAACACCCTGTATAATAATCTAAAATTAATTATTTACCCTAAATTTTTAATCGCGTGTAATAAGAAGATAAGTATTAAAAAAAACGTAGTGTCAGTTTTCAACTACGAAGTAGTAAAATTATTAATAAAGTTTAAGCAACATTTTCACCGAAAAATTGATAACTATACCACTGACTTAATTATAGCTTTTAGTAAATAGCAGATATTTGCTAGACATCCATTGTCTTTATTTTTTATTGTTATATTTTGCTTCAACCTAGTATCTATATTTAGCTCTCTATTAGTGGTATCAGAGCTATTTACACCAAGCCGTATTCACCGAAGCATGACAAATATGGGGACACAAAAGCGGACATAAAGATGATGTATATCCCCTAAAGCAAGCTTGCATTTAGTAAATATTGGTTTTCAAAGGTTTCCTGTGTAAAGAGAAGGCCGATTTAAATAGCCTGGATTTTCACCTATTATGGCCTCTTTGAACTTCCTTATTCTTTACTTGTGTTGTCTATAAATGACTTTCACATCACTACATCTGACGACCCTCTCTAAGTACGTGGTCAGCGGCATCTATTTTTGGTGTTTTGCTATGTACAGGGGTGGATTTACGCAAAGGCTGAGTAGGCTGAAGCCTAGGGCGGCAAATATTAAGGGCGGCAAATTTACGATTAATTTTTTAAAAAGTGTAATTTTAAATTAATAAAAATATTATAACTAACGAATAGATAAAAAAATTCCGGCCAAATTCACTTCATTTTTATAAGAATTACTAGTGTAGTTTACATTGTTTTAATGCATAATTTTTCTTTCTGATATTCAAAAATATTGACATATTATTAAATATATTAGCCTATAGGCGGCAAAAAGTAAAATCCGGCCCTGGCTATGTAATAGTTATTTGTGCAGCCAGTTGAGAAATGCACTGTTTTTCGTAACGAGGAAATTTCTCTAACCACAACTAACCGCAAAAAAAGAATGTGAGTTATAAAAAATAGTGTTTCCCAACGAGTTTCCCACAATATTTTGTTCTAATTTTGAATATGATATGACTTCGTTTAATTTAAGTTTAAAATATAAGAAAACTCTTTAAAGCTCATTGACGTTGTTAAATATCTTACTTTTTATCACCAGTTGAAAAAAAATTACCTTTTCGTAACTAGATATGAAAACTGAAATATTTGTAGCTGTGATTTCTGTAGAGTTACTTAAAAAAATCACAGGAATTAAACACCATCCTAATGTTGACGAATTTATTCTAAAAATAGGTCAGAGAGACTTTTAATATAAAGATTGTTAAATTAGGTTATGTTCTACGTTGTTTTAGTACTGGATCTATTATTTTTTTTTAATATCGACTCTATCAAAGGTCGTTCCTATTATCATAGAAAATCTACTTATTTACTTAAAACACGAAAAAGTAGTTGCTCTCTCAACTAGGTTTCTGATAAGATGCTTTATGTTAGAAAAATTATTTAGAATATATATCGAAATCCCTATTTGAGGTGCTTTTTATTAAACCAGTTTATCCAAAAATCGCAATCCGCTGTTTTCTGCTCTTTTTATTAAAAATTTAATATATTTTAGGAGCTGGTAGACATTTTAAAATAGGTATTTGGGGCACTATGAAAACTTGTACAATGATGAGCTCAAGGGTAGCGGGGCTAAACCGACCCCTGAACTCTTAAATTCGCTTATTTTTGCAAAAAATATGTTTAAAGCATCCTAAATTTTTACAATTTTTAATTTTAAGATAAAAGAAATCAAAATATTAAAAGCCAGACTTATTAATAGGGTCTAAAAATTTGCAAAATGTTTTTTTCGAAGGAGTTGAAACAATATTTTTGTAGCACTTTAAGATTTAACCAGAGAAGTATTTATATATAAAAAAAAACTATTGTCAAAGAGACGATCATTTCGCTGGGACATTTTACGTTGGATCAAGAACTTAAGGGGGTATTCTAGTCTTTAGGGCCAAATTAGGTGTTTTTAAAAGGCTGTAAATAAAAAACGGTAAACATTTTTACCATTGGGTTTTTTTTTATCAGTTGTTTATTTATGTTTAGGAAGTACAAAAAAATTTAGCAAAAAAAAGTCAAAATTCAAAAAAATACAGGCTCGCAAAGCGGAGACTCAAAAAAAGCTGCCCCCTGGTTGACACGGGTCTACCCTCCTTGATGATCTGAAAAAAAAAAGATATTTCTTAAGGAATAGGAATGTAATTTTTGTTTGACGACAGCTTTTTTTAATATTGTTTTCCTACTATTTTTTATAAAATTCCAAAGTTGAAAAAATGAGGAAAAATACTTTTTTTTACGGCCCCTCCATTTTCCTTTTTTTAAATCCTCCTCAAAGAAAACTACAACACTCTTTAAGAAATAACCAGGATTTTTTTTAGATCATCAAGGAGGATGGAATCGTATTAACCAGGAGGCAGCTCTTTTGCATTTAAACTTTTTTTTTAATTTTCCAATTTTTTTTAACACTTTTTAAACATAAATAAACAACTGATAAAAGTATAAATCTTTACCGTTTTTTATTTAAAGCGTTTTAAAAAAACAGCTAAAATTTGGCCGCCTAGACTAGAACACCCCTTAATACATAAGTAGGGAACAGGGTATAGGGTGTGTTAAGTCAAGAAAATATATCGCCGCTGTCTCTGCTGAAAGCGTTGGATGGATTATCCCTCAAACCAGGTGGGTTTAGACCTGAGCACACGCAGTGAGCATCCATGAAATTCGTTTGCGTTTCAAAAAGCGTTTAAATAAGTTTATATATTTCGACGCACAAGCTGATCCAGTTTTCAAGTGCGTTTATAATGGAGTGCATTTATTTTAATGAAATTTGATAATAAAGAAAGAAGCTCAAACGTAGACAACAGACAAAATTTTATTACGTACTTTTATGCACCCTCAGTATACATAATAAAAACACGGCAAAAACTTTCCATTTTTGGCAGGCCACTAGTGAATTTATGATTTGACATGTCACTGATGAATTTGTCTTTTTATATTATTAATTCTCTGCAGGGTGCATATAATTCTTATGGAAAACATTTTAGCAGATAATTCTAAATTTTGGCTGAAAAGAGCCCAAGCTTGCACATTGGGTACCCCTTTTCCCTTAAATTATCAAATAACATTTTTGTAAAATAATTAGAAAAATATTTTACTACTTGAAAATTTATATGTGATTTTCTTTTACCGCCCGCGGCAACACCCGGTAACATATGCAAGTAATACCCCAGTTCCAATCTGGCCCTAATTTTACTTTTTTCACGGCGAAACGATCTTGAGACTTTTTATCTTTTTGTGTTTCTGCACTATCTAAATTTAATATTTAAATTATTCACAAGTGTTTGCAAGCATCTTGTTTTTTGTTTTTAGGTTCTTGGTTCCTCCATCCCAAATATAAATTTTAATTCTTGCAAGGCAAAACTTTGGTGTTACCCCTTCATTTTCAAATTAAACTAATTCGCCCGTTAACTACGTGCTAGATATCCCAACAGTCCAACCCGTTCAAACTGGACGTTCGCGAACCAATTGATTCTTTTGAGCATCCCTCGAGACCGACAGCCGGCGGATCGCGCCGGGCTATTCGCGTAGAAACACACAGCGTAGCGTGGGGCATAACCGTTTTTCCTTAGCATTCGCGGTGGATCAGTGCGTGCGTGCTCGGTCAAACCGCACCTTTACAGCAACCATTAGCTCTTTACTGAGTATTTTTGAGTAGATATATATTTTTAAAGACTTTACTTATAAGTGAAAAAGGTTATAGTTTATTGTAGTTATCCTTTTACATTTATTGTAAGTCTGTAAATTAAACATTTTTTTTCATTCACCCTCTAACGACGAATTTAATAAATTTTGTGTTAACCACCACTTCATGTTGTACGGTAACGTATTTTCGCTGAGATAGTAGCTGATATACGCTCTCTCTTGCACATTAACTTACTAGGCGCGTGCGGTGATATTTAAAGAAGGGGCAGCAATTTATAAAAAACTTACCTATTTATAATGTTTTTTCAGGATGTTGCAGTTTATTAAGAAATAAATAAAATAATATGACCATTTTTCTACTAGAATTTTGGTGGGTTGATGATAGTACGGAAAGCATTGCTTTCCTCGCTCCAAAATTGTAAAATTTCAGGATGCCTCAAATATATTTGTTACACAAAAAATGCAAATATAAAAATTCACGGGTCGGTTTTGCCCCACTACCCTTCAGCCAGGTCTACATTTTTGTGTTTAGATATTATGGGGTTAGGGGTAGTCAGGATTTTCAAAAAATAAATTTTTGTTTTTTTTGCATTATTTTTAAAGTATAATATCTTAAAAATATACTCTGAAAATTTGATGTGGATCCGACAAATACTTTTTGAGTTGTTCGGCAATTAATAAAGGACTCTCGGGCGCTCAAGAACGCTACATAAAACACGTTTTTTTTTAACTATCTTTTTTGAACTGTTGACCACTGTAACTCGAAAACCTCTCGGTGATTTCAATGAAATATATACAGCTTTTGAAAAACATAAAAAACTGGTGCGTGAACCAAGGTTTTTTTTAAACCTTGATTATTTACAAACAATTAACTGTTGGTGTTTTTCCGAAAATTTCCTGAAGCCGCCATTTTTTTAAATTAAAAAACAAGTTTCGATCAGGGACAAGATTATTTATATTAAAATAAATAATTTTTCTTGTCCGATTGATTTTAGCTGAGGAATTGCGATGGTCACCGCAAGGCACTTAAACAGTCAGGGAAAAGGAAAAAACTTTTTTTTTTTGAAAAAAAATTAAAAATTTTTCTTCACTTAATTTTTTGGGGAAAAAAAATTTTTAAAATTTCTTTTTTACCCCATTTTTAAAAAAAACTTTTTTTTTTTTTAAAAATTTTTTATTTTCCGTTTCAAAGCAAAAAAAATTTTTTTCAAATAATTAATAAATTATTATTAAAAAAAATTTATATATTTATTAATTATAAAAATTATAATATATATATATATATATATATATATATATATATATATATATATATATATATATATATATTTAAAATTTTATATATATATATATATATATATATATATATATATATATATATATATATATATATATATATATATTTTTATAATATATATATATATATATAAAAATTATATATATATATATATATTATATATATATATATATATATATATATATATATATATATATATATATATATATATAATAAATATAATATAATATAACATAATATAATATTCTTATAGTTTTTTAGTTTTAAATTTTTCAGGTAAAATGTGTGGTTTTTTTTTTCTTTTTCTCTTTCCTTTTTAAAACTTTTTTTAAATCATTTTACGTGGATATCAGCAATATAAAAAATAATTATTTGAGAAAATTGTCCGTCGTATAGTCTCAAAAATTCGTATTTTTGCATTTGAGATTTTTTAAAATTTGAAATTTTTTTATATTTAATTTGATTGGAAATGATGGCCACATTTAAAAATTTTTTCCCTTTGTTTTGGCAAAGGTAAGTAATAAACAGGGACGTACATCGGTTTTTTGTTCGTAAATTTTTAATGAGATATATATTTGGTAAAATTAAAAGAGGTAGTATAAAGAAATGCCTTAAGAAAAAAAGATGCCTACGAGCAAAACATTTTCAGTCTAAACCAGAATCAAACAGATCAAAAATGACTTAGAAATGGTTGTGGGCTGTTTAATATCAAATAGAGCCCCATATCGTAGAGCTCATCTTGAATTAACTAGGATTGAGTAACTTAACTTTAGGTTAGGTTAAAACGGTTAAATAAAGCAAAAGGCGATTTGTATTTCTTTATTTGCATTAAATTAATAAATTGCAGTAAGCAAAAAGCCTTAAAAGGAATTTTTTAATCAACTGTTTAATACTAAAATTAATTGTTACCTTAGCGAAAGTCCAGTAAACAGGTACAAATATTGGGCTTTTTATTTATTTTTACATCCCCGTTTTTTTTTTATTTTTTTTTTTCTTTTTTAATAATTTTTTAAAATTTTTTAAATTTGAAGTTTAACCTGGAAATTTTTATCTAAAACTATAGTATAATTTAGAGAAACAAAGTTAGATATGTTGTTTTATAAAAAGGGTTTGGATGTTCATTTTTTTTTTTGGTAAAAAAAAAAGAAATTGTAATCAACTTTATTCATATTTTAAAGTATCAACTAACCTTTATTTTGTAAGTTTGATGATGATTGTTTGTTGTAAAAAGTGTTAAAAATGGATAAAACTTATGCCTATAAAAGGTTGGATTTTTTATATCCTTTAACTACTGAATAAGTATTAACGTCTTACAGCCCAAATAGAAGTTAATTAATTACCTACAGTTTGCTCTCTATTATGACGTGCATGCAAGCTGCGATCAAATACCATATTTTCTTTCTTATCTTAGTATTTACTATTAATCCTTAAAATGGCATGCGGTTCCAAATCATTTGACCTTACCTGTTACCATCCCGGTGGTCAATTGAACTAATTTATGTATTAAACCAAATTAGAAATTATTTTTTAAAATTAAAATAAATTAATAAATAAAAAGGGGTTTTTTTTTGATAAAAGTAAGTTCCCAAAAAAAATAAATGCAAAATGGTGGCGAGGTCTGCAATGCTTTCTACCTACCCCCAAAAAGTAACTATATAAACACATTTAAAATGGTTTATACATAATACATGAAATGAGAAAGAACGCTAAAAATTTGTGGATTACTCTTTTAATGAGTTTTAACCAGATACTGGGTTCTAAGTTTTTTTTAAATTGAAAGACTATTTTTGTTTTTTTTGTTTACATCTTCTCAAGGGCAGCCATCCCGAATTTAAAAGCTGGAGTTATGTGATCAAAAATTTTCCGTATTTTAACGTTTTAAACACGCTTTTTTTGTTTTTTTTAAAGGGATATTTGTGACATTAACAGGCCAATATACCGCAGATCCATTTGACAAAGTTGAAAGTACAAAAGAATCCGACAATCTTAATTTAATATCTGTATTAAAGTTTTCCTTATATCTGTACAACAATTTAAGTTTAAAATAGCATTTTTGAACCATCTTAGAAACATGCTGATCAATGCTGATTATATTGTTATTATTCACCAAAAATGATGTTTCTTGCACTTTATTATGCTAATTATATCTTTAAAGAAATATTTTAAATGTTCTAAAAGTGAACAGTACCTATACCTATCAAAAATGTGACGAAAAAATTATTTATGATTGTGTTTAACTATTTTAAAGGTATTTTTAATGTATGATTAAATCCTATGACCTTTTTATTATAAACTATGTTTTGAATACAAACTTTATTACCTAAAACAGCCACTTAAAAGGTGTTTTTTAAGAGTCGTTAATGGAAGTGTGCAACAAATTGTTATTTTTTTACATGAAACTAAATAAAAAAGTGTTTTTCTATATATATTATTATAAAAACGCGCTCTTTTATTACTTTACTGCCAATTAATACAGTAGTAGGCTTAAAATCAAATTTTTAATTGTATTATTTAAAGAAGTTGTCGTAAACATTATAAAATCTTTTAAATTTTTAAATTATTAGTGAAATATTTAAATGATCTATAATATTAGCAAAAATGTTTACCAATTGGGTATTGCTACCTAAAAAAAACATTATCTTGCCATAATTCGACACAAGTTAGTTGTATTGACACATTTTTGGTACAGTCAGGTTTAATAAAAACGTTTGCAGCGAGAAACCACGGCCTTTATGGTGTTTACAGAATTATTTAATTAAAAAGGTAGGTCCTCATATAGTAGAAATTAATTACCACTAGCAAATACACTTTGTTAATAAGTATTTAGATATGATGGTCTAATTTTTATATTTTTTCAGAATATGCAATCCACGCCTATGCTGAGCCCCTTGAGCACCGACTCTACGCCACGACGAGATTGGAAACAGAGACTTAGCCTTAGGGACCATCGAAAACGAGACACGGTAAGATATAGTATCTTTTCTGTACCTTTAATCTTTTAATATAACTTCGTTAAAAAAATTACGAAATTAAAAGATTTTTTTTAATTAGTTTTCAGATTCAGAAAATTGTTACAGAAAATATTATAAAAATGGTTATAAACAAAACAAAAATTAAAAAAACCTTTTTAACGGTATGCGAAAATCACATTTCTCCTGGTTTCTAATAATAATAATTTTGAAATGCTGTAAGAAAAAAGTACAAAAATGGTATAGATAACGAGTAATTTACTCAGTAAAAGTGATTATAGTAATAATATAAAAATCAAGGAATACTATTAAGTTAAAATTATTTTATTTTAAAAATATCCCCAATATATGTATTTATATTAGTAAGGATAATATAAATACAAAATGTTGCCATGCTTTCCTTAAGGACCCCGCAATTTAAGTGATATAAACAAATCATAAAGAAAGTAGAAGTAATGTCATTAGTGTACATTCTTCTTATTTTTTTAAAACATTGCTTACGCACCCTTTACAATTTTTAAATATTAAAATTGGGGTTTATCTAATGCCTTGGGGTTATTAAAAAGTCTATTGTTTAGACGTCTTGTAAACTAGACACACAAAGTTATATCCGAGAAGTGGTTATTTTCATTATTCCCTCTTCCAATCAATCGATTGGGATATGTGTCATATTACCGAACATCATGCATATACGATAGTTCTCTTCTTAATAAGAGTGAAAAATTTTTAATTATAACGGTTAACCATACCCGCAAAAATATTTATTTCAATTGTGACTTCAGATCTTCTATAAGGTACGCTTCTTCAGCAAACAAATTTTTTCTGCAAATATTTGGGTCACGTAATACTCCGGTCAATCTAGATATACAAAGGTACATAAATTTACATTAAGCTGAGAGTGGGTAAAATTGTTCAAAACATAATTAAAAATAACATTTTAAAACTCCCCATCGTCCCGGTAGGTGAAAAAAAATCGACTGGAGGTTAAAGGTCAAAAAATGAGTTTTTCAACATTTTCTTCAATACGGTAAGATTTAATATATAATTACTTCAAACAGAAAATGTAGATTATAAAATTATCTATAAAAAACACAGACACGTATATACATCTCTGTAGCTGTAATGTAAGTAAAAATATTTTTCTATCGGTGATTGAAATTTACATAAAAAATATAAAAGATCTTATCATTAATATCGAAAATATAAACTAGGTACCTGCTTAGATAAGTATCGATGTGCATGTGTTGTTAAAACCCCTCGAAATAAAAAACAAGTGCAATTGGCTTGTCTTCCTCCAACCTGAGTTGCTGCTCATCAACATCTTTTTCGGGTATATTACCAAGTTTAAGGCTTGGTTATCAGCTAGACCCAAAAGATTTTGGTTGGAAGTTGTTCGATAATACATTAGAACTAATTCAGACTTTACTCCCACCTGCGCCGGAAAAATAGCTAAACACAATTTTTTTGCTACTGTTAAAAGGTGTAGTTGCAAAAACGTTGGACTGTTTTGTTCTCTAGCATGCACGAATTGTCAAGACCGGTCCTGTTCTAATGTTGAATCACCAAGAGTAGAGCATTCGTTTGATACTGACGAACAGACATGCGATACATCGCTATTGACGCTCATTCACTTACACCCAGAATGAAGAAGACGAAGAAGATCAAAAAGAAGAACAACAATAATGGGAAGAAGTAATTGAAGATTATGTATCGGACGAACAAATTTATCTACTGTTTTTTAATTTCCATCGCTGTTATTGATTTCAACCCTTGCGAATATCTGTTATTATGCAATAGTGTTTAATTAAACATAATCACAACAGACCTGTGGAATAGGCCTTCTGGAAAAACTACATTAAAAAATAAACGCGCTAACTACACTACCTCAGAGGTGCATACAATGACGCTTACAACTTTTTGAATCGTTTGAACGGTAGCTCTTAGGAAAAAAAATATAGGTACCTTTTGTATAGATAATTTTACGATCCACATTTCTTATTTAATATAGTTTTACGATAAATCTTACCGTTTTGAAGAAAATTGAAAAAACAATTTTTTTGACCTTTGACCTGGAGTCAATTTTTTTCCACGTACCAGAACGATAAGGAATTTCAAAATGATATTTTTAATTATGTTTTGAACAATTTTACTTATTTTCAGCTTGATGTAAATTTATGTACCTTCACCTTTATTTTTTGGTCTAATTTGACGGGACTATAATCTGTTATTACAAACAAAATGTGAGACACATTATCAATTCTTCTGGATAATTTGCTACTTTTACTTTGGAAAATATTGTATATGGCGCCCAACCCATATTGCCCCTGCGGTTCGGCAAAATGTGAACATGGCCAATAGTTTAACCGATGGATTAACAATATTACTTATAATATTAACTTATTAAAAGTCGAAAGCTATGAAACTATATTATTTAACATTTTTGAAATTTTATTTTTAAACGTTTTAGTTGCTGTTACATTGGCATTGACATATTTAACATTGAAAACAGATTTTGATCACAATTGTTAGGGGATTTCTCTTTCTTGGCACATTTATTTAACCCTTTGTCAAATCTATAAAAGGATATTTTTGAATATGATTTTTAAAAAATCACTTAAAAGGTGATTTTTAACTTGGGACTTTTCTTTTAACACTGCACAGACCTTAGCAAACTGACCAAATTTTAAAAGCAACATTTTGTGAAAGACTTTAAAAATGGAATATAGAAATTAATAAAAAAAACCTTTTATTTAATGTTTAGTCTGGTGAGCGAGTAACTGGCAAAAGTTTCGACTGCGCTGCTCTGTAGGTCAGTTTGTACAGATCTTAACCATTTCTTTTAATGGACATTATAATTTCCGCGAAATATTACTTTGGTGCAGGAAAACTCGAAAATAGTATAATAAACCTTTGATAAGAAATAGGTAAAAAGCTTATTGTGAAAACTGTGGTGGAGGCGAAAAGACTTAAAAGTAATTTTAAGCCAAAGGACGTCGGGTCTACTTGGTTTGAGGTAAAAACTTTGCACACAACAGATTATTGCGTTCGTAAGCACGTACGCTGCCATGAGGACGAAAGGATAAAAACGTTCTTACCTGGAATAAGGGTTTGGTTTATTAAAGTTTTGGAAATGATCTAAGTTTCGTTTAAAAAAGTATGTTGGGTATGGATGATTAAAAGTAATGGTTAATGAAGTTTAGATTACATGGGAGCACACAGATATTGCCAAATGACATTTTTTTAACGGTTGATATCCAGTAACATCCCATATTTAGTACCTTCGAGCGTGACATCAATATTTTTTTTATTTTAAACCGTTGAAGACATAACACGAGAAGAAAAAGTTTAAGAAAAAACCTGACTCTCACACGCAAACAACACATTAAGTGAAGTCATTTAGTGGTCATATGGGGTGTGTTACCTTAGACGAGAAAAAGCTTCAACCATCACAATTAATAATTTAAAATTTATTATTGACTATTTTACTACCATAAACCTTAAACCATCTTAAATTGTTAAGTTTTTTTTAAACAATTCTAGTACAATAAAAAATTAATTAACGACTTTGCTGATTCTAATTTTTCAAGCCGTAACATCGACTAAAAGATCCTTATCTAAGTGTTTGCGCATTTTCTATTTCCTTGTAATCCCTTTAACCCTTTTCAGAGGGCTCGAAAATTTTACTAATCTCTCTGTTTACGCACCACGAATCTTAGCGATAATTTCGTTAGACTGAGAAAATTAGCGGGGCGTTAATAAAATAAAATTTATTTTCCTGGCTTTTAAATCCATCCAGGCGTTTTGAGAAAAGCTTTTTTAATAAAGTTTTAAAGATAAGAGTTCGGTGACTTTTTTGGTAAATGATCTGTTATATAGAGATTGAAACACGTCATGACCACGTTATTCGGTATAAAGTTACTGAATACCGAGATGCCAGTATGAAAGCTTAAATCTTTCAAGGGCTAGTCGGACTTGCGAAATTAGGGACCCGATCCAAACTTTATAAATAAAGAATAGATCGACTGCATATAGGTATAATTAAATGTAACCCAAATATATCTTAGATAATAAATGCTTGGACATCAGTAAATGGGTTATCGATTATTATATTCTTTTTTGCAACACCACTTTCCATCAGGTAAGTGAAAGTAACCAACAGCGAGCGAGATTAGTAGTCTGATGGGTGACCATCGGGCAAAATCCCCGTGTTATTGGTTATTGTTTTTTATTTCATTTTAAATGGATGACAGTACCCATACCTCAATGGGGGTAGTTTAGAGGTAGTATATCGTCCGTGGACATACTACCTCGTTGTCCAAAAAGTGCAATGGAATGCCATATCTGCATATTTTGGTACTTGGATATCGTTAACGGAGCTGGGCAAAAAGGGGTTAACCATATAAAAGACCCGCCCCCACAGTCTCTATAGTCTAGTCAGAAGCGTGTTTCCTGCGAAAAATAGTTAAAAGGCTTCGAAAAATATGGTCGCTAGCTTATTCGACGAGAAATGCAAATCTGAGAAAAGTCTTTTGAGGATGTTTTCTGTCAATTAAAATTGCAATTGTTATTAACAAAAAACGAAAAAAAAGAAGCCCCTTCGATTTTTGATGATAACATAAAAACTATAAGAGATAGCGGAAATTGCATTGCAATTATAATAATTACTAACTATGAGAATATAACTCTAATTTTTTATTTTTTGTCAAAGTTTTAAAATTATTATAAACATGGGGTTAAAATTTATTAAATTTTGATTGCGTGATCTTGTTAAGTATGTATATAAAAAGGGCTCCACAAAACAAAAAATTTTTACGACAATTATTTAAACATTTTTTTTAATGTACAATAAAGACAAAATTTTGAAACAATTTTGTTAAATAACAATTGTTTTACTGGTTAAATTTTCAACAAAAATTAATTCTTTGAAGTATTTTAAATACACCCTATTTTAAATTAAAATTATAAATAATGGAGATAGAGTTATGGGCTGGGCTGTCATTAAGATAAAAAAAGTAATCTTAAATCATCAGCGTGCACAGCAAACCTATTTATGCGTATGAAAATTTTTATGCCATTAAAGTTGCGCATCATAAGCATCAATTTAAAACACATATCTGGGTAGGTTTTATGGATCGCTCCCTTATTGGCTCTGTTGCAAATTTTAGCGAAAATTTGTATCCAAGACACTTGCAAAAAAGTTTTATTGCGGTATATGCAATTTTTGCTGGATATTTACATAAAATATCTTAACTGATAAAATAAAAAAGAATATATTGTACCAGTAAAATGGCTATTTCGTTCTCCAGATTTATACAGGATGATTTATGAGAAAATGTCAATACTTCAGGTACGTATTCAGGGTCCAAAAATAAACATAAAAGTCTATACAAATATGGGTCCGCAAGGCCTTCGTTTCCAAAACACGGGGTGTTTTTATTTGGTTTTTATTTAATTTTTCTATTTTTTAAATAAAACCTATAATAATGTAAATATAGGAGTAAAAACCTAATCTTAGTACGGCTTTTACTTGTAGGGGGTGCCACCTACACGTCTTTTTACTATTTTGAACAATCACGACTTTTGGTACGGCCCTGTATTACATTTTTAAGTACATTAAATAATTGCTTTGTCATTTTTATGTCAAAAAGGTATACCTGTTAAAAGTTGATATGAGCAACCCTTTTCGAGATATTTGGATTTAAAAAAATTACGACGCATCTGATTTTATTATAGAAAAACTAAAAAACAAAAAAAATGTGTAATTAAATAATATGTATTTTCATTTTCAATAAAGTTATTGTTCTTAAATTATGTTTAGCAAAACATAAGATACTTTTTATATATTTTCAAAAATTCCACCATTTACTTCTAAGCGCATGTCAGCTCTGTGGTGAACACCCTGTATTTCGGAAACGAAGGCCTTGCGGACCCCTATTTGTATAGACTTTTATGTTTATTTTTGGGTCCTGACTACGTACCTGAAGTATTGACATTTCCTCATGAATCACCCTGTATATGTGTGACCTTTTTAGTAATCCCAAGACATTAGATAGAGTCAAATTTTATCTTTTAAGGAGAGTTTATAGATATATTCTGCAAAATAGTACTCATTTTACATATTTTTTTATGTGATGCTTTCTTTGAACTAACTATTTTCCTTGGGTTGATATTATTTCCGGTATTTTTTCAAAAGGAATGCATTTTGTTTTTTTTTTAATATACGTGATTGAGGAAAATATTTTGGACATTTTTAAGGTCGCGGGGACAAGGTAAGAAAATTTTCACCCAAAATTGATTTTATAAATATTAAAAAATCTGACATAAGCTTGTCCCAAAAAATTGCCACTTATTAATTTCGGTCGCCTAGCTAGGAAAAAGGAAAAGTATTTAGTTACTATTCAAAAATTAGAGATAAGTGTTCGCAGCGAAATGGCTATTTTTCTTTGCAAATCGATTCATTCAACAAACAATTTTAAAAAGTATAAACAGTTCTAAATACATGGAGTTACTGAATGAGCAAATTTGGGTTGTCAAAATGTTAATGGTATAGAAAACCAGAAAACAAGGTAAATAATGTTATCAGTTTTTAAACTTTTACTTTTTATAGCCAATTACACTAAAACTGGCAGAGACTGGCTATAAACAAAAAAATATTAAAATTAATTAGCATGTTTTTAAGAACTTTAAGAAAATCCAATATTTCTTAAAATGTTTGACGTTTCCTACTGGTTAACACAGCAGTTTCCGATGTAGCCTGCGGCTCGTGCACACAAATTTCTTATGCAAAAAAAATACTTACTGTTGTACTTGTTGCCTAATTTACTATTATAGTTGTGGACATAATAAATTGTAACCATTAGATAATTTTACCAGTTTTCTTAAGGAACTTTTTTTTATAATTTTTTTTGTTTCAAATATGATTTAAAGTAATTAATAATAAAAATGTTTGTATGTATGAATAGCATATTTTAATGAATATAAACCGATCACCGTGTATTTTATTTTAATTTAAATGGAGTTTACAGAGGCATGGCGTAGCATTTTTAAATGTAAAATTTAAAACTTTAATGGAACCATGCCACTGCATATCTCCGATGAGGGATTTTCTGAATTTTCCATTTAACCTAAATCTTGCGAGGGAAATACGAAGCAAATTTGTATAAATGCACATAAAATCCTGCAGCAGGCAAAATGTCTTCCAAAATTCAGAGGATGTAAAATAAAATTAAAGTTTTATCTAGATAGATAGATAATATGTCATATATATATATATATATATATATATATATATATATATATATATATATATATATATATATATATATATATATATATATATATATATATATATATATATATATATATATATATATATATATATATATATTATATATATATATATATATATATATATATATATAATAAAATATATATATATATATATATATATATATATATATAGCACTAAAATATTTAAAAAATAATTCTATTATATATATTATATTTTATATTAACAAAAAAAGAGTAATTTTTTTTACCTATAGGTTTTTTAAACATTTATTAAAAATGCTCTTTCTCAGAAACTACAATATTTAAAACTTACGTTAGTACAAAAGTATGTTTTAATAGAACCATTTAAAATGAATGACTGTTCAGAATATATGTTCGGTAACACCTCGTATAAAACACGGGTCATCATTTTACACTCTTTTAGGTTAACAAAACGTTTCTATGGTAACAACGTTTGCAAGTCAATTAAACACTGGCTCTTGTGGAGTTTCCTTCCGCCCTTTATAGTAATGTGGAAAAGAATCAACACGTATAAAATTAGCTGAAAAAATTCTTTTAATACAGGATAAAAGTAAAGTACAAAATCTCCAGCGCCCTTAGGACACTTTATAATGTCCGTCGGAATGACGAAAAACCAGGGTTATTTACTTAAATAAATTATTAACCTAAATTATATAATTCTAACTTTTTACATTTGTATAAACTAATCAAATATTTTTAACGTTCGTACAAAGCCCGTAAGAATAAGAAGATAACATAGCAAATTTATAATATAAAATCCACAAACTTTTTTATATTTAAATTTTAATCAGATTGCATTTTACGGTATTAAATTTTAAATTTTAAAGTAACGGCATCTAATATTAAAATATCTCATTTTTACAGTTCACAAAAAGTATATTTTATTTCTTTAAAAGGAAAAACGACAATAAAATGTATTTATGTATAAAACCCTTTTAATGTCAACTTTTAGGAAAAAATTTTCTGGGGTCTTTTTAAGAGCTTTTTTTTATTAAAATACGTTGGCGGAATAAATAAGAGGACTAAGAATATCATAAACATCCTATATTTCAATTTTCTTTACTAAAATATTTTAACCATTATTGCTTTTTGCAGTAAATGAAAAATCATATTTAGCCCACAAAAGAATGTGTTTATTTGTCCCGTATGTATCTAATGTTTTTATTTTATGCAAAGAAAGGGTTAATAAAAACAAGTCTAGTCATAAGCGGAAGCGATTTAGTCAAGTATAAAAAATGTTTTTGTCTTTTATATTTATTTTTTCCTATCACTAAATCAAATTTAGTAAAAGTATTATTTATAAGTTTACTTTTGAATGACAAAAAGTTATTAATTAAATCGTGGACATAGTTTCATTGCTGGCAATTATAGCATAGTAAAATATTATAATATTTTTATTTTTACTCTGCATTTCACTTAATTAAATTTTGTATGACAAGTTAATTTTATTGTTTATCTTGGAGGAGGAAAAAAATCAATTGTTTGTATAGTTTTCTAGGGCACTTAGTAAAAAAAAGTTAGTAATAATTTAATAAAATTTGTAACAAACTAACGGCCGAGTGATGAACGCGTTGTTAAACTTAGCAATGGACTTAACAATGGGTTAAATTTAACAAAGGGTAAAAATGAACACTCTTGGCAACAGGGTTTAACTTAAACTCTAACTATTTGTCAAAAAATAATTTAGTTTGGGATTTTACATTCAAAATCAAAAAACATATTAAAAAAAAAATTTAAAAAATAATTACCTTGCACTGAATATAAAAAAAGTTGGTTCGACATTTCAACAAAGCATTTTTATATATTTCTTTAAAAATAAGCAGCACAATAAATAGCTTAAATAACCAAAACTGCAGAATTTTTTAAAAAATTTTGGGGTTTTTTCAGGTTCTCTAATATGATTCTGGCTCTACATTTAAATTTATACAAGCCGGTAACTAACCTCTTTTATAATCATAAGCATAAGTTAAAGCTGTTTAAAGCTATAAATACGGGACTTAAAATACGTTTGAAACCCGATGTGGTATTGGTCCGATGCGCCGCAAAGCCTGGGCAAATCAAAATTTAAAAGAACTCTAGGGTGTAAAACTTGATCTAAGATTTTGCATCGTAAAAAAGATGTTCTTGGTTTAGAAACAGGCAAACATATAATTTTACACGCACGCTAGATAAAATAGGTTTGGATAGTTTAGAGCGTTTTTTTACATTTCACATTATTATTCCTTTTATTGTTAAACTTTTCAGAGCACACCCAGCTCTGAGGCACGAAAAAATTTTCGAATTTAGTACAAATTTAAAAAATTATTTAAATAATGATTTATATGGTCAAAAATTGGTTTCTGTATCATTTTAGGTTAGTTTCTAGGTATAGTCGAAATTATATTCATTTGTAATGACGTCATTTTTTTATATTTGTTTAGTACAGTCAAACAGCGGTGACAACAAACTAAAAAAAATTGGTGTCCGATGATTTATTCATTTTTTATATTTTTAGTTATAGGAAGTATACGTCACTGTCAGTCAAAATCATTGGGGTGTCAACTTTTTCCAAAACTATTTCGAAAAGTTTTTAAAAATGCAGTAAAAAAATATAATAGATTATTTGGGAAAGCGACAATTATTTTAAAATTTTTGGAATTTATTTTCGGAAAGGCAGTTCAAAAAAAAGCAAACCAAATGACTTAAATTAAGAATGGTTAACGGGTAAACCCCAAAATGCAAAAATTACCCAAAAACATCCCAAATATGAAAAATAAAAATAGACAAATTTACTTGTAAATTTTTTTAAAAAAATGCAAAAACCAAAGGGGAAAAAAAATTTAAAAAATATAAATTCAGCCAAAGACCCAAAAATAATCGTAAAAGGCAAAATGAACAAAAGGGAAAAAATTGAATTTTTAAAATTTTGTTTTTAAAAAAAATCAAAAAATTTTAAAAAAAAATAAAAAAGAAAAAATTTTTAAAACTTTCCTAGTTTTTAAAGGTTTGGGCGTTTTGTTTATTATTTATGATTAATCATAATAATTGTTATTAAGTTTATTAATAATAACTTCACAAATTTTTATTTTTAAAATTAAGGGGTTTTTGACAAAATTAAAATAAATATACTGTAAATCATATTTCTAAATTTTTTAAGTATAAAAAACATAACAATAATAATTTTTAAACGCAATAGTAAATTTTCCAACCCAAAATTAAATGAAAAAAATGTCTAATTATTTATTTACGCCATACGTTTTTTTTTCACCTGGATAATGAAACTACAAATGGGTATAATTTCGACTTTACCTGTAAATACAACCTATGTAAAGTTTTTTGTGTCACATCCATTAAAAAAATACAGCTCAACAGTAACATTTTTATGTCAATTTTTTCTTATAAAAATTTTGCTGATAATTTATGTATGTATGTGTATCACCCTAATATGTTTTTTGTTGGCCATATTATCAACTATTAACCCTAAATCACCTAAAACTATATAACGCTCTTCTACAATTTTAATTTAAAAAGTAACATAGACTTATGTAAATAAGGAAGTCATAATTGATACATAACTTTTTTATTACTATACATGATAATGCCACAAAAATGTTTTGCAAATAATCTAATGAATTATTCTTATTTTTCCAAAGTTTAATTTTAAATATAATTTCCCTAACAATTAAGACGTATTTTAAGTTTTAGAGATTCTTTTTATATAGGTGATATTGTGATTGACCTTATATTAATTCTGAATAAAAATTATAACTTAAAATAGAGCTTATATCTTCCGTTCTTTAAAACCCACTGTTAACAAATCAATTTTACTCTAAATTATCTTTATTTTATCGTACACAAAATGATCCAAACAAACAAAACTACAAATTATACAACACAAACAAAATACCTTTTGTTCAGTACTTAAAAATTTACATAAAGTAGATGGACAGATAAAATACTAAATTTGGTGTTTTATTTAAAATTTTTGTGTTGCAAATTTGCTTTTATGGTTATTTATAAATCATTTATTTTCGGTCTCTAAACTAGTAGATTAAACATAAATAGCATCTCCTCGAAATGCATAAAATATTGGCGTTAAAAGTGGGAATTCTTTTGGGATTCCCAAATGTAGGACACATTTTTAAATATTTTATGCTGCCTAAATAGAAGTTACGGGTCCTTTGAAAACAGACATTTTAGAAAAGACATGTTTATTTTTATTTCGTCGTATTTTTGTAAAGTTAGATTATTTTTAAATTTTTAATAAGCTATCCTAAATTTAAAGCTAAATAAATTTTAAAATATTTTAACCTGGCCAAAAAAACCCACTAATATAAAAAAGTACTGGCAAACCATTTTGTGTATAATTGTTAGAACAGTTAACATACCAGTTTATTTTGGCGAGAAGCGGTAACGTAGGGGAAGGTGTTATGACGTCAGTATCTACGTCATTACTTTGTACCTTGTATTCACCGCCATCGCCACTAGTCGGGAGGGATTGTTTTGTTTTTTTTTTGCTGAATTTGCAGATTTTTCGATTTGTTAGTTAGTTCCCAAATGAATGAATTAAGTGCAAACATATTTAAATCATAGAGAAAAAAAATACTTCTTACAATTGACTTGGAAACAGCTTATAATATCTTATTAAATGGAAAATTTGGTTTATATCTTATCTTTTTGACTCTATTTCTTACCTCTCCAAAGACATTACATCTGAACTTAAATTTAAAAGTGTGTTAAACGATTAGTATGTAAGTTGACACACGCGTGATATACGTAAACTATTTCGATTTTGCAAGGATAGGCGGGTTAAGCCAATAACACCTACAATACATGTAGGTGTTGTTGGTTAAGCACGCTTAGAATGGTGGGGGAAAGAACTGCTATCAACCAGTAGTTAAAAACGGATGTCGCCAAATAATCCTTTCTAAATTGTATGTCTCATCTGAATAACATTCTGTAAATAATAATACATACTATGCGGATATACTCTTCCTAAATAAGTTATAAAAATGGTAAGTTCGTCCCGAAAAAAAATAGATTTAAAAATAATATCTAAGCAACGAAATGTTAAAAAAGCTGTATTCTTGACTTAAAAATCCTTCCAAAAAAAACGATTTTTATTTTTATAATTGTCTACAAATAACCTACAAAGAAAGAGAAAAAGCAAACTTTGAAAATGTGTTTTTTTGTTATTATCAAAAGTATCCAAAATTTTAAACGAGATTATAGTGGGCTTCCAAATGTTAAAACTTTGCGTTTATTTAAAAGTTTTTTTTCTTTTTCTGTTTATGAGTGGACATCGAAATTTAAGAAAAATGCATATTGTTGAATTTGAATTTATAAAAAAAGTTATATATTGTACAATTTATGTCTTTTGGAGATTATTATTAACAAATTTAATTTGCATATTTTGATTTCTTTCGTGATATTTTATTAAATGGTGCATATGTCAGCCTACGTTTGCTGGTTTACCCGATCATTCCTTTGTTAAAATTAAGAAACAAACATTTTTGTTCATTACTTTAAAAACAGTAAAAACAGTTTGTTCCAAATAGAAACACTTTTCTGAAATCGCTGGTATCAACTATTTTTATATTATATTAGCTGATACCACAGATTCTTTGGACCACTACATTGCACACCCATTATTTGGTGTTCAAAGTAAAAACTATAAAGAAGAGTCTTATTTAACTGCGTTAAAATAGCTAGACAAATATACATAATTTGACAGCTATACGTTTCGTCCTGGACAGCTTGGCGTCTATTTACCGGATACTGTGCCAAGCACAAAATTTTTGTTTTTTTAATAAATTATGATGCCGCATTGTATATCACTAAAGAAGCCCAAGATTTAAACATGTTTTTCGAAAATTTATTTCACAATATATGTTTAGCTCACACGTTGAACTTTGTTGCCGACGAAGTAAGACAGCATTTTTTTTTAGCTAAATTAGTTAATTAATAAAAACATGTTAAAGCGTGTTATGTTTCCTTCTTCCAAACAGCATTTACCAAAATAAGGAGCTGGAATAAAAGCTGCAATTTTATACGCCGAACATTTTGATGCAATAAAATATTAGTTAAGTCTCGTGACAATAAACTTATATTTTTATGTACAGGGTGTCCCGGAAGTAATCCCAACCGCCGTGTTCACACGTCGTTGTCGTGGTTGGGCCCAGAAGGATCTTTTGGAACATGCGCTAGAGTTGCTGGTTATTGGCAACTCTTTTGGCTAGCGTATGGAACGGGATACAAAGCTAGGATGAACACAAGGCTTAACTCAAGGTGTCATGCGGTAATGCGGGGCTCTGCCGTGGTGGACAAATACTTCCTATTTTCCCCAAAACAGAAAGCGGACAGAACCCCAAAGGAAAAAAGTGACAAAGGGTGGCTGACCGAAACGGATAAACCGTTTCGAGAGGTGCCACTCAAGGTACAAGACGGGCAGGCCTACCGAAACGGGTGAATCCGTTTGAAAGGTGCCCCAACCACCGGCGCGTTCACGGGGAAGGGCTAATCCACCCCGAAAAAAGGTGCTTAGAAAGGGATCCCTGAATCCAAACAGAAGGCGGACAGAATCCCTTTATAGGGAAAAGGGTTCCCGCTTTAAACCGAAAGCGGATAGGACCGTTTTAAAGGGTAAGGCCGGAGATGCGCCTCGAAAGAACATCTGGTTCCTGTAACAAGGATCTAGAAACTACCTACGTCACTAGACCGGGAGAGGAGGGCATGACGGATCTAACCGTCTGCTCGTCATACTTCCAGGAGACGAGGAAACCAGAACACATCAGAACACATATTGTGCTCGTGTCCGGTAGCGACATAAGTAAGAGGAGATGTAAGAACTCTCTCCCAATCTGGTATCGGATTCATTAGAAGTCTGATCCTATTGGGAGAAATGTAAAAAGGTGTGAGCCCCAATAGACCGAGCGGTCGCAGTGGAGGGCGTAAAAAGTCCACTCATTTTAAACCTACCTACCTACCCCAGAATTAATGAGACACAGAACAAAAGCAGATTTCTTAGGTCGAAATAATGCAATGAACGTAAACTTGATGATAGGTAAGATATAGGGTGTCAAACTTTTAAATTTGTTTTCGTTTTTTCGTAATAATTTCTTAACTAAATGACATATGGGTACAAAATTGGGGATTTGGGGGTTCTTTAAGGAGAAATTCTGTCCATTCTTTTGATGTTTGGCCCCCACTTCGTTTAGGATAGCAAACTTTTTTTAGTAACTATATTGACCTTTTATTGGGGTTATATACTTTCTTTGCGTCAAAAATATAATCATTTTTAAACCTGTTTGATATAAACGCACTTGATTCCTTTTTTTTAAAAATGGGTTTTAATTTTTCAACTGAAAATATAGTTTTTAACACGCTTAATCTAAAGTCTTTTCGCCAAAACCCCTCTTACCCACCCAAAATCATCCTCAATGTCTTCAAATCCCCAGTAATCTTTAGTGCTAATTTTGGGGGGTTAAAGGGGTTTTTGGGTTTTGTACTCGTTGAAATGTTTAATCAGCGTGTTAAAAACTATTACTTTGTAAAGTTTAAAAACAATTGGCAGAAACCCATTTTCCATAAAAAAATTGCGTGGTTCTTTAACGTGCGTTTATCTCGAAAACAGTTGCTCCTAAAGACCTAAATGAGGTTTTCATTTTTAACGCAGCGGGGATTATAGTAATTTGTTATTTAATAAACAGGTCAATATACCAAGTTTAAAAAAAGTTATGCCCTCTAAAACAAGTGGGATAGGCCGTAGCTGGCGCCCTCTACTAGCAACATCGAAAATATGGACGAATTTGAATTTCTAGCCTCAAAGAATCCTCAAATCTCTAATTTTGTACCGCTATGCCATTAGGTTAAGAAATTATTACCAAAAACCAAAAACAAAATTAAAACTTTAAAACTATATTTTAGTTATTATCAACTTTGTGATAAGGCAAGTTTATTAATTGCATTATTTTCACCCAAGGAATTTGCTGTTGTGCTCCGTGTCCCATTAATTTTCAGACACGCTGTATAATTGATAAATGACAAATAAAATATTAAAACTCGATATTACAAAAAATTGATAACTTTAAATTATTTTATTTAAACTTAGTAAGGCTGTAAACTTAAAAATATGACTGACGACTATCTTTATTCTTTTGTTTATTCAGTCTTTATATCATGGCCAACAATGGAAAATTCAATTTTAAAATTAAAACATCGATTTACGGTCTAAAAATATTAAATTAATATTAGGTATTTTATATTTTTGAATCTCCTGTTTGATATAATTTAATGATTGAAAACCATACAAGGTGTTCCATAAGAAAAGTCATATGGTTGGTTTATATCTCAAAAAAATTTTAAATTTGACAAAAATCTACAACACTACGTTAAAATGCCCACTAATATCAGTTTTAACTTTTGTTGTAAGCTACAAGATAACTGAAATACGAGGTGTTTTCAAAAATAAAAAATAATTTGGCCCTGTATGTCAAAACCGAAGGGAGCCATAAAAAATCTTTTAAGGGCATCTTTCGTTTCATCAAAAAGTAGCAACACTCCGCGAAAACCGTAAGTCTTTATCTCTAATAATAACCGAGATATCCTGCAAAATCCGGACACCGGACACCCTATACAATAGTACTTAGGCTTTTAAAATTAAACTATTTTAACACTAAGAGCTTTTAAAACGTAATAGGGCATCCTTAAAAATAACTTACTTCTGTGAGAAGATAAAGACGCTGTATATTTTTTCTTAATAACGCCATAAATTTTAATTGTAAAACGAGCCCTAGTGTTTCATTTTGTACGTTCTTGTTAAACACGTCATTAAACTTGACTTATAACTTTGTATAAATCTTAAAGCTCTATCTCTCATTTATATGCTAACTACGTCACCAAGGGTTTAATTTTCGCCATTATCGAATTTCCTAACAGCTCTTATGTCGTGGTAGAACACCTGTGTCAGGACTTATTGTCAGTGTCAGAGAGTTATTGAGGCGTTTAACTTAAAGAGCTTTACTTACGACAAATTTTTATTCCTTTATTGTTGGATTACGATTCTTTTAGGTCTTTTTAAATGACAGGCCTATTTTACTAAAGGTACATTTTTAATTGCGGACGCATCACAAAGATCTTAAAGATATTATTTATGTTAGGACAGTCCTAAATTAAATTTTAATTTTTAAAAAATATATGTATGTTTTTTATTTTCATTATTATAAGGAAAATATTGATTTGAAAAATAGCAACTCGAGATTTTTCCGATCTGAATCGTGATTTGAAAACATTGACCTGTGTGTCAATCGGCTTATCTAAAATGAGAATTTTGAATTTAAAATACGTTTAATGCTTAAGGAGGGTAAGGGTAAAAAGGGATGATTTTTATGTGATAATGTAACAATTTGTTTTTTCTTTTTACATCTAAAATGGGCTATTTATATAAATATTTGCTATTTGCTTTTAATAATTTTAAGGTTTTTTAAGGTCTATCTGACACAAACATATTATATTCATAGACTCAGCAGCTTCCAAAAAGCTTAAAATCCTCTTTCGACCCGGAAAGTATTTTTCTTCTTCTAATCTGTATACTCTGTACGAGTAGGTATCCCAAATCGAACCCTCTTTAGAATATTGTTCTTATGTCTGAAGAATGGCACCCTCTACAAATCTTACCATTCTTAATTTCATAACAAGAAAAGCTGTTCGTCCCATAATTCCCACGCTCACAGGAAAGCTCCCATCTCTAATCCACCGACGGGTTGTGGGGGATCTGTCCGTTTTAATAGATATTTTCACAGCTTCTACTACAAGGAGTTGGCCAGTAAAATTTCTTCCCTGGCAGCTCTTAAAAAAGCAACAGGTAGTGCTCGTTTAATGCATCTTTTTAGAGTCAAATTTCACACTTTGTTCGTTTCTTTTTCCCCCAGAGTATCCAAATATGGAAACTGCTACCCGCAGAAGTTTTTCTTTTTCCTCCAAATCGCCAAATATTTAGGTGTCGTTTAAACAAACTCCCTCCACCACACTTAAGACACCCACGGTACGTTAGTACTTAGGCCTTTAGCCTTCGTGGACCTTCCCAAGATAAAGGAAAACACAAAACTTTTGTAAAACGACTGACGATAATTTCTTTCGACACCTATAAAATTTAAATAATATTCTTGTTTGCGAGTAGTACCTTGGTATGCCAAAAATAGATAATGTAGTATTACTTATTTGTGTATTGATAATGGGACAAAGCGTCTAAATTTTGTCGCTATATAATTTTGCAACAGTAGCTCTCACTTAATATTAGAAGCACCTGTGTCAGCGAGACCTTACTTTGGATAATTAAGGGCCATTTACGTTTAGGATTAACATCGAAAACGGAGCATTCAATTTTATTGATTTTTCGATGCAAGACTCGTATTATTTTCTTTTTACAGGGTGATTCAAAATTTATTCGTACAAAATAAACAAAATAGGTTTAAAAAGTTCTTAAAGAAGAAACCTTCAAATGAAGTTGATGTTTTAAATTTTTTAAAAATGAGTAGAGATACTTGATTGTGGATTAATAATTTTAAATGTGAAGAACACTGATAAATAAAACTACTATGTTTTTTACCACTAAAATATATTCACAATTATTGTTACTGCAGTTTCAACTCACGGAGTCATTGTCAAACAAAATTTTTTTTAGACTAAAGTATCAATACAAAAATAAGGTGAATTTATACCTCTAAGTGGTAAATATATTCTTAGGAAGCGGCGGAGCAATTAACAGTTTATTATGGTTTGGCGACAGTAAATAGCGGGGAAAATACAAGTTCGGTTTGGTCATTAAGCAGATGTACATTATTATTTTTATTGCCTTTGTATATTTCTGTGGATTCCAGATAGTTCAATTTATGACCCTTGGGTGAATAGTGTAATATTTCAATATTATTTAAATTAGGGAATTTGTGTTTTTGTTCTAAACAATGATTAGGAAAAGTAGAGTCTCTTTTTTTTTTAAAGTCTATATGATCTAAAATGTTCTAAATAGCGAGTTTTTATGCTCCTACCGCTTTGTCCTATATAAAAGTTATCACATTCTGAACATTTCAACTTATAAACTCCTGATTTATTAATTTTTGGTTTTATCTTTAGCGTTATAAATAATATTCGATATATTGTTCTGAGATTTAAAAGCAACTTTAATATTGTGTTTGGATAGAGTGTTGGCTATGTTTTCTGATAAAGTGCCGCAATATGATAAGGATACATACTTTTGGTTATTTTCTTGATCTTTTTTTTTTGATAGATTAATTGAAAAGCTAAGCGTTTTTGTTTTTTAGTTATTAATTTCTTTTTATGGTTTTTTTGGGAAGAATTTATTTGATTGTGCAATTTTTTTCAAGGGTACAAAGTTCTTTCTGTAGCTCTTCTTCAGAGAGAGGAAAGAGAGTGCCCCATGTATCATTGAATTGTTGCAGCGAGTTTATGTTGGATAGGTGGAAAGAGTCACTGGGGATAGTAATACCTGAAAATGTTGGTTTTCTATAAACTTTAAAAGTGAAACTGTTTTTATTTAGTGTTGAAGATCAAAATTTAATTGTTTCTTCTTTTTTAAAGTAATTAAATTTTTTTGGGTAAACACTGTTAAAATAATGTAAAAACTCTGAATTTGTCTGTTTGCACCTTTAAAGCATGCGAGAACATCGTCAACATATCTGTACCAAAAGTGAATATGGTTTTTGCCTAGATTTGAACTGAGAATTTTTTATTTTCTATATCTGACATAAAAATATCTGCCAAAAGGGGGCTAAGAGGCGAACCCATTGGTAGGCCTGTGTGTAAATTTTTTTAAAATATTTTTTACATCTTCTAGTCATTAAGGTCTGAATACTACTTAGCTGGCAGAACCACCCTTAAATTTTTGATCCTATTTAGGCCAATATTTTTTGGCTATTATTATTATTACATTTTTTTGCCCCTTGTCTTTTAGAAAAACCATGGTTCTGCTTCTAAGATTAAGCTAACAGAACGACTGATCTTGGTTATAGAAATAGTTTTTTTTTAATTTAAATATGCCACATTTTTACTTATTTTGGGCTTTCAATTCTCAAATATTTTACTAAAATTTTAAAGCATTAGGACTTAAAAAACACATATATTTAAAAGCTAATCGTGTACCACTAGATTGTGCAATATTAAATTTAAAAAGTAATTTTATTATAGGCAGCATAGACATTTTTATTATTTAGTATTTTTTACTAGGTACCCTTTTCGGTTACTCTTAGTCGCCTAATTCAGTAAATATATGTTTTTTTCTTTGTGGGTCTGCTAGATTAAAGTTAAACCAGCAGAACAACATCAATATCTCCAAATCACAAAGCATTTTTATTATAAAATTGCATGCCATATTTTTTGGCTCTTGTTAGTCTTTGTAAATAGCGCCCTTTTAATTTTTTTTACTTCTCGTTTTTTAAAGAAAATCATAGTTGACACTACCACACCCCAATTTTTTAAAAAACAAATTGCTTTGTGTTTTTTACTGTTCTAAAAATGGCATTGTTCAATTTTTTTTAAAAAATCCTTAGTGTACCTTGTTTTATTAATGTTAATCGCCTAATTTAGCAAATCTTTTTTTTTGTTCTGCTAGCTTAAAATTAAGTCAGCACAACCACAACAATATCTCCGAATAACAAAACATTTTTTTAACAAAATGCAATATTTTTATAGGTTTTTTAAGACTCTGCAACCACCGTATGTTATTTATCTTTTGACTTTATTTTTAAGTTTAGAGTTGGCCATACCCTAAATAAATTAAAAAAATACTTCGTTATTTTTGATGTTGTAAGTACGCCAATATTTTAGGCTACGTTTGAGCTCCTTAGTATAGCCAGTTTTATAAATTTTAATCGCCTAATTTAGCAAACATTAATTTTCTATCAGCGAAAAACTGCTACCAATTAAGATAGCAGAACCCATGAATTTTCCAATAGCAAAAAATTGTCTAAGAAAAGGCATCCTATATTTGGTTTTGGCTCTAAAAGCACAATTATTTTTTTGCCTTTTAATCCGAGAAAATCATAATTGGTCATACCACACCCCAATTTTTAGAAAAAAATGCATTGTGTTTTATGATGTTTTAAGTAGGCCAGTATTTTATGCTCTTTGGGCTCCTATGCCGAGTTTTCTTAATGTTAATTGTTTAATTTAAAAAAAAATGCATGCCATATTGTTTTGTTTTTTTTTGGCTTTCCAACCACTTCAATTTAAAATCGTTTTCTTAAAACATCAAAATACATAAAGTAATTTAAAAATAAGCTGTAAAATTCAAAAATTTTTTTAAAAAATAATAAATAAGTAAATAAATAAATAAAATACAGTACTTACAAAGAGTAAAAAAGCCTAAATATATGTTATGCATTTTACTTAGGGTTGCCTTAAGCTAGCGTATAAAATTTTTATATATATATATATATATATATATATATATATATATATATATATATATATATATATATATATATATAATA
>JAHBCN010003310.1:0-77466 GCA_019359885.1 Listronotus oregonensis | reverse complement strand
GTGTAATATTTATGTTGAATATGTCAAAATTATGCCCTTTAGCTAAAATATTACATTGGGTTAGCATGCTATTGACTGGTTATAAACTCGTTTGACTTATGCTAAAAATATCGATATTTAAAATTCTTTAATTATTCTTTGGGACTTTAAAGTGTATATAATTTTCAGTACCTATTGCAGTCTTTGTACTTAAAGTTATTAATTACATTATATATAAACATCACAGCCTGTTTGTTTCTTCTTTGAACTAGAGTATTAAACTTAAAACTATTTAACATTGCCCTGTATGAAACCATAAATGGACACCTGTTGTTCTTTCTCAGATATAAATATCTAAGAAATCGTTTTTGCACTTTTTCTATTAGATCTATGTGAGTTTTTGCTGAGGGTATCCAAATTTGCGTGGCATATTCCAAAGGTGGCCTCACCAAGGCATTGTAAAGTCTTATGACTGTGGTAATTTCCCAATTTTTACTGTTTTGTATAACAAAACCCAGAGCCTTGTAGGCCCTGTTCGTTATATGAATGTAGTGATTATTAAATTTAAAATTTGATTAAAAAAGGATGCCCAGAGCCTTAACTGCATCATTATGTTTAAGTACTATATCATTTACCTAATAATTATTTACAATAAAGTTAGTTTTTCGTGTAAAACTAAACACATTTTATTTTCCTTAAACCATTTTACAACCCTATTTAAATCCTCTTGCAGCTCTCTGCTATCTTCTACACTAGTTACAATTTTAAATTAAAATTATCGCAAATAACAGCCCAGTGGATTTATGAACACACTCAGGCAACGAATTGATAAATATACTAAACAGTAAAGAGCCTTAAATACTGCCTTGTGGCAACCCAGAAGTAGCACCAATGGTTCTACGTCCTTTATTTTTAAGTTTTCTGGAAAAATACAGTTACAATTAATGACATTTCGCAAGAAGCACGTAAGCAGTACAGAAACACTTTAAGTCTTGTCAAAATGCACCTCTGCTGCTCCCTTGTTTTATTATTTTTTTATCTTTATGAAGTCCACAAAGGCTTGTATGAATCCTAAGTGCCAATTGCAGTCGGTGCCAGGATTTAGATGTTTTACCCATTTTTCTTCATTTTCTTCAACGATTTCCAGGTTCCGGAACATGCAGATATTGCATTTCACGGCACCTTTTAGACAACGCAGTGCAACCACAGACGTTATACAAGTAACCACTAGCTCTGGCCTGTTCTGGGTGATGTCATCTAGAAGGGAAGAGTTGTCTCAACGAATTGCCAATCACCTAACAAAGTAAATTCCACAAGTCCAATCGAGATTGGGAAGAACATCTTTTATCTTCGTCTGTTCCATGACAACCACGCTGAACTCGCCCATCTCTTTTAAACAAAAATTAATTGTTGAACGGCGGACTCTGTTGACTAGTACCAGTACAGATGATTATTTTTTTATCCTGTGTTAGTTTAATTTGTGACGCAGTATTTTGTAAAGACCACAAATTTAGCGCTTTACCAAAAGTTAGAGGTTCTCAATGCTTAATTTTTTTTGTTGGTGGCTGTACACAACACATGTTAACTTTTAAGAATTAGTATCTTTTTAAAACAACGATAAAAAATTTCAGGTAATTTTTTTTAATTTTTTAATTCTTTAATTCATATTGCATAAGTTTTTCAAAAATATTGTAGAAGCCGTTTTTGAGATATTCCGAAATGAATTCACGGCTTTTAAGCAGGACAGATATCAACAATGTTAATTACGCACAATAACAATCGTTAAAATTATATTTGAAATGTATAAAACAAAAAACTTGGTTACTTCTGGAAAAAGCAAGTATAAGTATGGCATACTTTAAAATAGTCAACTTTTTTGTCTCTCCCGCTATCTTACAGATGTTATCTTAATAAAAAAACTTATTTTAATTGTGTAAGAACACACTAAAAAAAATAAAAGGTAAAATAGTTTTAAAAATTGTTTTTAAAAATTTTCCTTTATTTTTAACAATATTAAATGAAAAAAAAAATAAGAAACAAGTTGGGTCACGACATGAATTTTGAATTAAACATAAAAATTGACAGATTCAAACCGTATTATAAAATAGTGGGTTTGTCTTAATAAAGGTAAAATATTTTAATAATATTTTATCAAGTCTAAAAATTTAGTGAGAACAGCTGAGCAAACTAAGCTTTAGGCAAACATCCCGAGCTGGAAAAAAGACTGATAAATTGTACCAAATTATGTGACAAAATTACGTTTGTCAGCATTTAAACGAGTATAATCTTTTTTAACATAAGTATCACAGAAAATAAAATCCTGTTTTAACCGCTTACTTGAATGTATTTATTTTTACAAGCTTTTATTTAACTTGCAATACTAAATTTTAAAGCAGTTATCCTGAAACGATTGAGCTGAAATTTTGCATACACATTAAGTTTAGATGACAAGACATGGTTGGTTAAATGACGTTATTGTACATCCAATATGGTGGGTGGCCCAAGATGGCGGACTGGTTTTTCTTTTAATGCACCCCCATAATAGGAATGTCAAATGATCAAAAATTTAATAATATATAATAAATATATATATATATATATATATATATATATATATATATATATATATATATATATATATATATATATATATATATATATATATATATTTTAAAAATATAGTAATAAGGGGATAAATAATAATTATTTTAATATTAAAAATTATATATATAAAACAATATATAATAAAATAAATATATAATTTAATTATAAAATAATATAAATTAATATGGGGTTTGGGATTTATGTATTATGAATTCGAGGTCGGAAAAGATGGCGGATCCAATATGGCGGACTTTTTTTAATATTAACTTTGCTCAAAATTCGTAATCAGCGTTCCAAAAAACCCACGTACACCAAATTTGGTGCAAACCGGTCAATTTTCAAAAATACGGCATTATTGTTTTTTAACCGCAATATTTGTTTTTTTTTTTTTAAAAAAATATATATATATATATATATATATATATTAAATAAATTAAAAAAAAAATTTTTTAAAAATTTAAAATAATATAATATATATATATATATATATATATATATATATATATATATATATATATATATATATATATATATATATATATATATATAAATTAAACAAAATTAACTGTTCCATTTTAAATTACTTGGAGGTCTATAACTTGCAGCTCATGAAAAGAAAAAATTTAAGCGTACATTTGTAATTTGTAGATTTTACATTTGATAAGAATGACATTTTTCGCATGAAAATTTACTATTATAGGTTAAGAAGCTAGTATTTCTAGGAACAGGAATATTATAATTAATAAAAGAACAAATAACAATTAAGCACTTTGTTGGTTTTAATTTACCTTTTGTGAAATCCTGCATGTCATATTTAGAGCAAAAATATTTTTAATTATTTTACATGCTGGGGCAACTTTTAACAAAATGTAAAAGTTTTTACCGCGGCGTATCATAAATATTAATTAGGCATGACGTACAGTAAAATGCTTTATTTGTTAAATTAATTTTGTGCAGAAATTAAACTTCGTACTAAACAATTAGGCTGATAAATATTAAATAAAACATTTCTAATACTGAATTTAATTTAACTAAATAAATGTATTTTATATTACAATTACCAGATTAGCCCTAGTTGATAAATTAATATTTAATGATGAAAGTAAAGTTTTAAGGCAACAAATATTACTTAAAAAATAAATTAATATGTAATTATTTTTTAATTTTTATACATAGGAGGATATGTAGGACCTGAATGGGAAGTCAGTAAAAAATAATTTTCTATACACGACTAAATGTCTTCTTGCTTGAATAGAAATTACAACAATAGAAATCTTTAAATATCTTCATCAATATGTTTAACTGCATATACCGTGCAGCAAATTCCTAGACAACTTAAATTCTTTTTATGCTGCTTGTTATATTTTTAAGCAAATTTGCTATTAAGGTTAAAAATTTCTAGTGATCAGACGGTCAAATTGTTGATAAAATTTATATTTTTTAAAAGATGCAAATAATTTAAATATTTATTTAAATTTAATAGCCTGAAAATGTTTAATAATTTTAAAAGATATCTTAAACACAACAATAATGTTAGAAGTTTCGATGAGTACATTGTAGCTGAATCTATTTTTAATTATGGAAAACCCCACAAGTACAAAACCATACAATTTAATGCTTACGGAGAATAATTTTATTTATGGAAAAAAACTTACCTAGGTGAAAAAACAGGCAAAAATTATTTTTTGGCTATTCTTGTTTAAAAAATTATATCGTTCCTTTTATTTCGTAAATTATTTATTTCCTTATCCCATTATTGTTGTTCTAAGCAAAGATTTTGCTCAACATTATTTAATTACTTAGGGTTGCCATATAAAAGTTCCCTTTGGCTTCCAATCGGATTTCCAAAATTAATACCCTTGGAAGTTCTTAACATATTTAAACCCTTCTTAATGTTAAGTAAAAAGCATCAGCAGAATTTGCTACTATTGTGTCATAAATAAAATAAAAAAAAATAAGGTAATAAAAACGCAACATTAGAACTAAAGATTTTAATTCTAAAAATAAAAACGTCCACAACTTTAACCTTAAAATAAAAAACATTTTAATGTTTTAACCTTTTTTTTTTGTTTAAACAATTTATTGTTAAATTAAAACTTATATTTTTTTCAGATCTTTGTCGTCAACTAACATTAGTCTAAATTATACTTAACATATTAATTTAACAGATATTTTTAGAGTGCTTATGCTTAACATAGAAAAAAATATGCCTTTAGGACTGTAATTCAAAAATTTATTTTAAACCCTAAAGTTATGATTATTAAATCGATTATGACTCTAAAGTGCTTTTAAGGGTTAAATTTTATAAAATATTAATGCGTCAAAAATAACTTAGTTAGTAATAACTAAAATACAATTTACTTACCAATTTATTAAACAATGTAATTTTTTAATAGGAGTATTCTTGAGTAATTTAATGTTGCAATATTTTGAACCTTATAGTTCCTCCACATTGTAACCGCAACTAAATTTTGAATAGTTATTTAACTACGGTTAAGTAAAAGCAACTTTATAATTGCTTTTAGATCTTTGTCTAGTTTCTGTTTTAGTGCCTTCGATCGATACGCGATGTCTTCATATCTTTGTGTTTATTAACTTGCCATAAGTGCCTTATTTTATCTTATTTCGTTAATGGTATTATTGCTTTTAAATGCCAGTTAAAAACATACATTAAAGTTATATTAACAACAGAATTAACTTTATACGATTTTTATTTGAATCTTAATACATAATTTTTTAAAGTCTCTTTTTAAACTTATGAATAAAATAAAACCTATTTTTAATATTAGGAACGGAATACACCTCTATTAATTAAAATTGAATATTTAATCATAAGCATTGTATCAGATAGTTTATATATATAACAAACATTTTTAAAATATTGAATCAGCGAAATATTATTATTGTAACCCTTATTTTTCATGAATATCTCCATTGGTAAAATAAGAATTAAGATGAAAAATAAAATACGTAAATATTTTCTCATCATTTTTAGTTTTAACCTGACAAAGTTAGGATCACTAAATGCAATATGCATTATACAATTAAAAATTTAAGCTTAAATAATTTTAAAACCATGGTTCTTTGGCTTTCTTAAAAAAACTGTGGTTCTTCTCTTTTTTAAGTTTTAAAATGTTACTCCTAAAACACTGCAATTTAAACTATACAGGTGTAACTCTTTTTGGTATAATTTTAATAACTTAATAATTATTTTTTAACGATATCAAGGAAAGTTAGATATTTTTTCCTAATAATAAATAATGTAAGGGTTTTAGGTAAGTTCTAATTAACTTGATAACATTATTAAAAAAAAAACCGTAATTAATAAAACAAAAAAAATATATTTCAGTTTAAATTTACGAAAAGCTAAATATAGGATAGGAGAAGAATGGTAATGGGTGGTTAGAATAGAATACGAACAGAAAAGGAAAACATAGACTTTACGAATTTAAAGTATAGATTTAAATTTAACCAGTGATTGTTTAAGAATTCAATATGCGCTTTAAACTAGAGCAAGGTAGACTTTTATGCGCGTTTAACTGCAACAAGATAAGAAAGTCTAAGAACGTGAAGAGATTTAGCAAAAGGGTAGCCATAATGTATTATGGAAAATCAGCTTATAATGGCAAATAAATGGAAATACTAGCGTCCGGTCCAGTGCGTCGGGTCTTCTTGACAAATGCATCCATTAGCCCTTCACACCTAGCCGAGTTCATATCTCCTTCTTGGTCAGTAGCGTATGCCAAGTCTTATACTTTCTTTACTTAATCTTTAAAAAGTTTGTTTTTTTTTAATTTAATACTGAATTGCTTCTTTTTTAAATTTATCAGCTAATTTACTTTTTTAAACGATTATTTATTTTTTTATTTTTTTAACGATTTTTTTGTGTAAATTATTATTTTAAATATGTCTTATACATATTGTTTAAAGAAAGAAAAAAGGCTAAAAAAACAATTTTTGTGTCTTTTTCTAAAGTTAAACATCTTAAGAATTTACTACCAAAATTTAAAGTTGATCAGGACAAAACTCCCGAAGTTATAGACTTATTAGTCTAAGCTAAGCAAAGAAGCGGCTGGAGGCATCGAAGTTGCTGCAGGAAGTCTACTTTATGGAGCTGGAATCGATGATTTAATGTAAATTAAACATTTTTTTTATTCTTTTAGTTTTTTAGACTTTAAACGCGTTTATCTCGAAACTCCTTTTTAAAAGACCGTGATCACTGCCATTTACAAACGCAGTTTTCACGTTGAAAGACCACCAAAAATTTTAAGATCAAAAAAATAATTGGAAAATGTGAAGAAGGTTTTAATAATTCTTCCACCAAATTCTTATGAATTTTGATTACCGAAATTTTTGCTGAGATACAGGGATCCCCGCAAATCGTCTATTTTCAAAGACGCCCTGGGAAAAGCTTCGTCACCGGCTTGTTTATTAACATTTTTTTTTCAAAAAAATTGGAGAATGTTGTTGAACCATACTTAATAATGTACAAAAAATTTAAATAAATTTTCTCAAGCCATATTGCTAAAAAAAATTCATAAAATAGTGATTTTTTTACGATTTAGCCGGTGTTGGCCGGAAGTCACCTATTTAGTTACTGTCCGCGCCCAATCTCACCTAACTTCGCTGACTCTAATCATACGGGTACCTGACAATAATACAAGCAAAATTTACTTGTCAGCAATTCCAAGATAATAAAAAAGAGTTGGCAAAATAGCTTAATACAAAAAAATAGGGTGATATTGTATATAAAACCGAAAGAAATATTCTGACACTTTTACAATCAGCACATTTTAAAATGTGCGCAACTCCCAAACATAAAAAAGCAGATAAAAAAGCAACAACAAACCTTATTTATTATAGTTAAAGTAAAACCTACATATATATTAAGGCATCACACGCATTTTTTTATTTTCATAACCTTTAAATCAATAATATTTATTTTTTTTAGAATGTTTCCAACTACGAAAGGTATGACACGCAATTTCTTAATTTATGCAATTGTTCTGCATATAAATTTTAACCCATTTTTCTATAACTTTTGGCATTTTTTAATGTTTCAGTTTTGTCCTGTTCCGCTTATGTTTATCCCTAGAAGGCCCCAGTGAGTAATTCCAATGCTTAACCGGCCAATGAGCCTCCCCGGACCGCGGTCACTCCCAATGACGTTTTGAGCTTAAGCCTCCTACAATTTCGCAAGACGACAGGCTCTATTCTTACTAATTTATGTCTGTGACCTCTAAAGTAGTAGGGATTGCATGCATCGATCAAAGGTTTAACCGGTTTAGCTGAAGAGTTACTTTAGACCCACTGCAATAAAAATTCTAAGTATATATTTAATATTAATATGAGATAATTTTTAGCCTTAAAATGTTCTTAGAATGCTTAAGTATGCCATTTGGGCTTTAAATTTGGAATTTAAACAAATATTAGTAAGTTTACACTTATAAATCTGAAAACAGTTTATGAAGAACCAAAATCATAGGACTGAAGCCACCGTGAGTATCTGAAATAAAGAGTAGGTTATTAATATGGAACCCAAAAAGTTGTAGAGGAGGAAAAATTGTGCACTAGCATTAATAAAGACCTTAAAAATAAAAATGCGTTCTGCTTTTAAAAGTCTATAGTCTTTAAACGTAGGTACCAAGGTACCAGAAACCTACAACTCCAGAATAAGATAAACTTAAAGATCATAAAATTGTCAAAAATATGTTCCAAGTATAATACTTTTACTTGACAGTTATAAAGCTAAAACTTTTTTTTAAACAGATTGTACCTTTAATATAATGAAAAAGGTTTTGCTAAAGAAGATAACAAAATAAAATAATGACAAAAACCAGATTAGCTGTTTACCGTTATTTACTGTAAATGATGTTCTTGATGTCTCAATTTTAAAGCCAGTTAAAAACCAGAGGACAACGCTTAAAAATTCTAATTGGAAACATTACAAAGCCAGGGAACGTTTCCTAACTTCATTACGTCGATTTATATTTAAGAGAGAAAATTTAGAGCCAAACGGCAAAAGTAACCCTGTTTTCAGGAAACTTTTTTCTTTGAAAGTAATTTCTATTTTCAGGTCCGTTGAACGAAAAACTCTGTTATAGGCAATATATTTTCTTAGGTAATTTTGCTTCTAGAATTTGTATATATATATATATATATATATATATATATATTATATATATATATATATATATATATATATATATATATATATATATATATATATATATATATATATATATATATATATATATATATATATATATATAATATATATATATATATATATATATATATATATATATATATATATATATATATATATATATATATATATATATATATATATATATATATATATTATTTATATTATATATGTTATATATGCATGGTATGTTACTGTGTAAAAAACCTTTTAATACGTAGGCAGGCATATGGAAAAACACATTTTTTCAAAAATAGCTTTTCGTAATACGGACTCATGTATAAAAAGAAAATTGTATCATTTCTTTTGTTTATTAAAAACCTTGAAGACTGAAGCTTTGCTCAAAACCAGAACGACATATTGCGTTGAAATATATTAATATGTAGAACATGATATAATATAAACGTAAAAGCCCAACCAGGAAACGGGGCCTAGCTTTACAAAAATACTGATAAAGTTGGGGCCATTGAGGCTTGATTTATGTCGAATACATGTTAAGAAAGTTTAATTTGGTAATTTAATTTTAAGGGCGCGTTTTTTCGTCCTTTCAGAATGAATTAGTGCAAAGTATGGTTTACCAAACGTAAAAAATTTATTTTTTTTGTTCTTTATGTCTACGTTTGTATTGCTTTTCCATATTATTTTTAGCATTTAAAAAAATAAGTCTGTGATTCAATAACACTTTTTGCTAATAATTTTTTTATTGCAGCTTTTTGGGAATATTTTATTAATTATTTATATGTGCTTAATAAAGTATGTTTTGTATTTCTTTAAACTAGCAGAAAAAATATTTTTAAAAACATATTAACGAAGTTACAGTTTGTTAGTAAAGATTTGTTTATTTAAAAAGCATAGATCAAACTTAGTTCGTATCGGTAAAGGAGAAATTGTTTGTTAAAGGCAAAATTATTAAGAAACAATGTAAAAGTTCCCGCGTAAGTTAGGTATATCTATTGTTTAGATAAAACTTACCTAAAATAAATGTAGGAAGACAATGTACAAAGTTTGCCCATTTTGGAAATTATTATTTCAAAGGAAAAGCTTCTTATAAAAAATATTTATACTTATTAGACTTTAGAAAACGGGTTACAAGAATTCTTCTACGACTTCCAAGTCGACCAGCTATCAAGAAAACGTCACTTTAAAATGGCAGCTGAAATGCTGGCAAGATATTGTAAAGAATTTTTTACTAAAGAACTTCTTAAATATCTTAAAAATATATTGCTTTAAACACCGATTACAAGAGTAGTTTGTAATATCTGCATGTACTCGAAGAACTTATTACACGTGTTTCATAAAGTTTTTAATTTAGGTAGGAATTTCCATAGTTGGTTCGATAGAATAGATGAGTAAGTAATTGACTGCTACTGACCAGATACTGCGGTTAAGAAAAGTCCGCGCAATTTTCATTTTCATGATTGCCAATTCTTAAATGCAGGAAAAAGTGATTGGCTTTTTGCAAATATTTTTTTAATATATATAATTAAGATGTTATTAAAATTTTCATTGCAAATCATACACTTTTATATTTTTTATAAATACAACTTTGGAGAGGTTTGATTTAAAAATAAACCCTTCCAAAGTGATTGCCTTACTTAGTTTTTATTTAAAAGGAACTTGACTTTCGAATGATCTTTGTTGGCTTTTTAGTCAAACACTTTTTTTGAAAAAAAAAAATTTCACGCCCTTTCTGGATGCGCAGTACCTGGTGTAAGCAGGTAGGTCGGCAATCAGTCGATTTCATACTCATCTATACTATCTAGAGAACCTTGTGAAATTTCTACCTAAATCACACACGTCATGTATCATGGGCTCTTGGGCTAGTAATTGTAATGCTTTCTTGTTTTAGTATTGTTTTTCCTTTACTAATAAAAACAAATTAGGTAAAATTACTGAATCGATCATCCAATTTTTGTATTTTAACTTCCAGGCATTTTATGATTTAGGTAAAGTTTTTTGTCAAATCATTTTGGTCTGACGTATTTTCCTAAAAAAAGGGTTAACTAAAATATAGGGCACTGTCGTTATTAAATATGAAATATTACCGTAAGTTCTTGGTTTATCTAGTTCCGAAAATCCAGTTGCGGCATGTTGGATATAAATTCTCTTTTACTAGAGACCAGTCGACGAGCAGGTCTCGTATATCAAGAAAACTGTTAAGTTCATTGTTACATATTGAGGCAATGTATTCAGTAAATTATAAACACTATGTTATTTATTACAGGGCCAAACAAGTACATTTACAAAATTAATGACCGTAATAGGATGTTAATTTTACAATATACAATATCAAAAATAACAGCGCCTAACATCTAAAATTATTTTCCTCACCTTACCTTTAAGGTTTTAGTAGAAAAACTTACCTTATACGTAGTGCGGTCATGATTCTCACAGTCTGCTAAAACCGAAATACAGGGTGGTTAAAAATTTATTTCTACATTAAGAGGGATACTCAATATGCAACTGGAAGCAAGATTATTCAAGCAAAATAGTAATAAAAATATACTTTTTGCTGGGTAATGTAATTTGAAGAATTGTTAGGACATGAGAGTTTTTTTTTGCGAGTTTTACCATAGTTTACATATTTTACGTACAAAACCTTTACTATATTAAAAAAAATACCTGCATATTTTCAGCTAGTATTAAAAATGCTTAAAATATTAACCCCGTCAAGCAACATTAATGCTCAAACGCTAGTAATTGCTATAAGTGCATCAACAAGGTAATTTTTAAAACACTTAATGACAAGTTTGCAAGGTATTGCTAATAGAAACCCACGGACGTTGTGAGAATATTAATTTGTAAGTTTACTTTTATTAATATCATTATTTATAAACAAAAGAGTCTAATTTTTCTAGATCATCCCGAATTTACCTCACTAATCTAATGTTTATGCAAAATCCAGTTTAATTTAATCTTTTCTCACACTCATCATACCGCCATCATACATTCATGATATATTTTTTCTCACAGTCTTTCGAAATGCTTAAACAATTTACCAAAACAATTTAACTGGGTATTGGGATTTATGCTGCTTATACCAAAAAAAATCTCAAACCTTTAAATCACAAACCGTGGATTTCTAAATCATGTGACAAAGACAGGCTTATATATATATATATATATATATATATATATATATATATATATATATATATATATATATATATATATATATATATATATATATATATATATATATATATATATATATATATATATATATATATATATATATATATATATATATATATATATATATAATATATATATAAATATTATATATATATATATATATATATATATATATCTATAATATATATATATATATATATATATATATATATATATATATATATATATATATATTATATATTCCTTAGTTGAATCATCTCATAACCAGTTTTTTACCAAATTTCTTATGCAAAAAAGTCGTATAAGTACCATGCTATTAAAAAAATCAAGTCGAGAGCTTACAAACAATGTTTATACCAAATTTGGTTAAAGGCTTTTCATTAACAGGAAATGTGAATCTGTAATAGAACTGAACGTCTACTCATCGTTAAAATTATATTTTTTAAACTCGAAATTATTTATTATTATTAATTACACCATAACACGCGTTTACCTAATAGTAGGTTACTAATTTAAGTTAAATAATTTTATAATGGATGGCCATTATACTGCAAAAAACTATTTATTACCAGCTAAATAACTACTGGAACTACAATGCATCGAGCCCAATGCTTACTTGCTATTTGCATAAGGTTTAAATAACTTTTCAGCATTTGTCGGCGTTACTCTAATTGGTCAATTAAAATTTCAAACAGGTAAACACAAAACTTTTAATATTAACTACGACTTTAGCAAAACTTATTTCACTTTTTAAAAGTATTAAAGTTTGTTTCGCTGCAATGGGATATTTAACTGAAGATCTGATTAAAAACCATTTTAAATGTTAAAGTTTTAATCGGATTATTTTAAAGATAAAAGTAAAGTTATATTTATTGCTCCCGGTTGCGCATCTTTAGTAAAACTATAGAACACGCCCAGACCAACTAAGGAAACATGATACATGTTTAAAGCATTTTTAATGACTACAGTATAACTAAAACTATTGTTGTAAAGACGTATAAAGAATACATTTTTGTATTCCCTTACTTACTTGTTCCTTACACCATTATTAATTGAGTACCCTTACACTTACATTGGTGCGAAAAAACAATACCATCTTTTAAAATGTGGTGATATTAGTTAAGAAAAATGTTAGAAATATTGTAAATTTAATTTGTTTTTCAGTACCCGAAATTGTACAGTAACGTCCATTAAACCTTGGGCAATTCTTTTTCACATTCGTAAAATAGGCTTGTCAGTTTCTAAAATTATTTTTTTAAATGCCAAACCTAACTTTGGATCAAAAATTATTAATTATTTATTATACTGAGCAGAGAGGTTGGCCAGAAAAGGATGTGGCGGAAGAGCTTAACATCCCAAAGAGTACTATTCATTTTGTTAAAAAAAATGGCAGGAAACACACTTCTTTGAGAAAAGAGCTGAAAGTAGTCACCCCAAACTATTAAATCACGAACAAGACAATAATTTAGTTAATGTTTTGAGAAACCAACCATTTAAATCTGTAGTTACAGCAAAAACGGAAAGCAATTTCCCAGCATCGGTTAGAACAGCACGGCAAAGAATAAGGCAAATATCCGAATTGCGCTGCCACCCGGCAGCCTTAAAACCGTTTTTAACAAACGCAAATAAAGAAAAACGCATTGGATTTGCTCTACAATTTTACTTGGAATTTTTTGGAAAAATATGATATTCACTGATGAAAAAGTGTTTTAATCGTGCTGCAGTAACACGATTTGATAAAAAATATACCCAAAAGGACAGAAGTAGTAGGCGATTTTCGGTAAATGTTTGGGGCTGGCTGAGTGCACAAGGACTTGGTGTATGTTATTTTATCGAAAGAATGTCTAATGCGGAGGTATATATAGATCTACTACAGAATATCATGCTTTCTTCTGTACTGGATCGATTTTCGGACAGAAATTTTATCTTTCTGCCATAAAGGAAGATATAAAAAAATGTATGCTAACTTTCAAGAAAATCGGTCAGTTCGAACTTGAAATTTTGTGACAAACGTTTCGAAAAAAGTAGTTTTGAGACAAACGCGTTTAAAGTTTTAACTTTCCATTCCAGAATCATTGCGCTGAACAATAACTTTAGTCTATAACTTTTAAAATAATTTGAATTTTGAAAAATCCTTTTAAGGACATATTTTTGAATATCTTAACTATTAAAATATGAAAAAAAACTATTTTCTCAACTTTCTAGCCTACAAAACTCCCTTAACACGAATCAATTGCCTGGGGCGCCGGTACAGAGTATAGAAAGACTTGCCTGTTTTTTATATTACGGGGGCCAAAATGACCCTTGCTGCAGCCTTAGAAGTAAAATTATTTTTCTGTAAGTAGCATTTTGTAATTACCAATTTCTTCATTGCGTACACAAAAAAATGTAGGAACATTAACAAAAATGGAAAAAAAGGAATAAATATTGTGGGGTATGTTTTAACTCATTTTTAAAACTAGTTGCATGTGTATTAAAAATAGACTCTTGGGCGTTTAAAATAAAAACTAGTGATCAATTAACAATAATAGATGTACTATTAACTTACAAACTTAAAGCAGATAACTACTAATTAACAACAGTTAAGCAATCAAAAAAATACATATTACAAAAGATCCTAAAAATGTTGTTCCCCCGCTGGAATATATTTTTCAATGCGTGTTGTCATGAATTCTCTTACTTGTGCAAAAATAGAAGGCATTTCCCGATTTGCCAATATCTTATTTGCACTATCTGATGAAAAGTTAGAAATTCAAAGAAAAAAACAATGTTTTTAAGTCCCCCATAAATAATAATCCAAGTGATTAGGTCAGGAAAACGAGGAGGCCATTCCACGCTTTCATGACTATTTATTCCGGGTCATGAAATTCCTGACGTATAGATATGTCATTAAAGAGTTGAAATGGCATGTCGGATAATTCGAGATGAACCTCGTATTTTTACACGAGTAAGAAGATCCATAAGAAAATGCACTGAAAAATGTATTGCAGCTGGGAAACAATATTTTTAGCATCGTTTTTAAGATTTTTTTGTTGGATTAACTATTGTAAATTACATTAATTACTGGTAATTAATTAATATTATTTAACCTTCACCATAGTATTTAACCATAATGTTTGTGTTTTTTGCATTTTTGTTCATGTTTCTACATTTTTCTGTGCACGCAATGGAAAAATTTGTATTTACAAAATTCTTAATTGCAGGAAAATAACGGGAGCTAAAAAAAAAATTAAAGGAAAAATTTTATTTAAAACAAAAAATCAAATTTGAGGAAATGATAAAAAATTTACTTTTTTTCCAAATATTCTTGATTTTTAATAAACCCAATTTAATCCACATTTTCACTTAATTTTTTATTTAATGCTGCTTGGACTGTGGCTAGTTCATGGTATTGCGTTACACAAAATAGTATGTTTGTGTTATGTACAACTGTTTTTATTGCACTTCGGCAGCGCAAGGATAAGTTTTATCTCTCTTCTTTAGTAATTGTCTTCTTTCCAACTTTGAAATTTTCTCATCACTTTATTTTGCTTCCACAATCCACTCACTCTATCGTTTATCTCATCTTATCCCAGCTCCCTTCTTTCTTAAAGCACCGGAATTCGTTTCTAAATTGTCCTTAGTCGAGCCTTTCTTTGATATATCTTAACTATTTGTGTGCTTTAAAGTCTTTCTTAGACAGCGACATCGATTCTGTTTCTGATTACTTACTATGAAAGCCTGCATAATATCGCGAGGGCTCTCCATTCAATCACTGAAAATAATAGAAGGAATAAGATACCGAATATCTGTTTTCCTTGTATTAATTTTATTCAAATCTTTAGGTTCGTTGATCAAGGCAATGATTAGCTGTGTTCATAAGCTTGTAAAAATAATAAAAATTGTTTTCAAATAATAAAAAACTGGAGAAATCTAGAATAGCGGATATTTTTACGACCAGTGGAAATATACGTCTGGCAGAGATATTGGACAATGAAAATTTCTTTCTTAACTTTCAATTTTAAATAAAAAAATTATTGCTTTACATCAATTATGTTGTTTAAAGGCAAAATAAAATTATAATACTATCGGCCGAGTGATGATCGCGTTGTTAAATTTAGCAATGGACTTAGCAATTGTTAAAAGTTAACAACGGTTTAGAATGTTTAACAAAACGTCATTGTCACTGTTATTTAATGATTTTAGTAGGCAACCTGTCAAAATCTGACATTTTGTTAAACATTCTAAACCGTTGTTTACTTTTAACAATTGCTAAGTCCATTGCTAAATTTAACAACGCGATCATCACTCGGCCGTAAATATATTTTTGTTTAAGGGGATATTCTAGTCCAGAGCGATTTTTCGAACTCGATAAAATAACCAAGAATATTTTTACTATCTATTTTTTATTGCTTTTTATTTGTATTTTAGAAATAAATGAAAAATTTTAAAGTTAAAAAAATTAAAAACTCAAAAAGTTGTCGGTTGGTAAAGTGGGGGCTCCAAAAAAAGGGGTATCCTGGCGTGCAGGATTCTAACCCTTCTGGTCATCTAAAACAAAAAATTAAACGGATTCCTAATTAGTGAAGATGCTCGCTCGAAGACGTCATTTTTTTACAAAATGGCTGTCATTTGTTTTTTTCATGTTCTTTTAGCAGTTCGTAATTTAAAAAAATATATTAAAAATTAAAATTTTAAATCTGCTTGGTAATATAGAGAAATGTATAGAAGCTTCTCAAAAAATTTCAAACTAATCAGTTTAGTTAAACTTGAGATATCATGCACGCCAGCTTGAAAAAAGTAGTTTCGAGAAAAACGCGTTTAAAGTTTTGAGTTAAGTTTTAGGTAGTCTAGCAGATAGAACAGTACCTATTGCTTACATTTCTTTAATCAGCGATTCTGGCTACATATATCGGGCCTTCTTATACTTTAAATTGAAGATTTAACGAATTTCTCTTCAAAAAACGAGCACTTCTTTTTTTTCTAGCACTTGAAGCTCGAAACTCAGAACTTTCGATTCTATCTTCATTGCGCCAAACGATAACTTTAGCCCTAACTTTTAAAATAATTCGAATTTCGAAAAATCCTTTTAAGGAAATATTATGAAATATCTAAACTATCAAAATATAAAATAAACGATTTTTTTTAACTTTCTAGACCATAAACCCCTTAAGTATATGTAAAATTTACAACAACTTTAGGGTCAGATCAATGGGCAACGTTTATTCAATATATTGTAAAATTAATTTTAGTTGCAAAAATATCCATGTTTTTTAATTTTTTTGATTAATAAGAGCTTGTTTTATGTCAAAAGTAACAAGTTTGGCTCTTAATTTAAAAAACTATGACATGCAGGGCATTTTAATAATTACTTGTTTTTATTCAATATATTGTAAAATTAATTTTATTTGCAAAAATATTCATAGTTTTTAATTTTTTTTTTTTGACTGATAAAAGCTTGTTTTATGTCAGAAGAAACAAGTTTGGCTCTTAATTTAAAAAACTACGACATGCAGGGCATTTTAATATTTTCTTGTTTTGGATAGTCTAGTTAACCCATTGGTGTGTAATCAATCCCAACCAAAAACACTTGTGTAAAATAAGGGCCAAGTTCCTATTCTGGTCTCCCAAAGTACTGATATTTAAAATAACACTAAGTTTTTTTTAGCTTGGCAAGGTTTTTTACTGATCTATCTGTTTTAGTGTTTGTTGTTTTTTATTAATACAGACAGTTGTTTTTATTTATACAGACAGTAAAAACTTGCCCAATCAAAAAAGAACTTCGTCTAATTTTAGATCTTAGTACTTTAAAAAGCCGATTTTATTGGACTTTGGCTCTTATTATTATGAGTGTTTTGGGAAATTTTACAGATAATTGAAATACTTATATTTTTAACAAATATCATGCCTTTTGGCGTAGATTACTTTTAAAAAATGTTTAGGTGCTACATGGTTACTGTCACCCTACGGGGGTATTCTAGTGTAGAAGCCCGAATTTTAAGCGTTTTTTGATGGTCAATAAAAAAAAACAAATAATATTTTGGCTCTTATTTTTTTATTCATTTATTTATTTATTTATATTTTAAGATTCACAAAAAAAATTAAGCTTGTTCATCTTGTCACGGTTTCCTCTCTTCTGGTCATTTGAAAAATAAAGAAATGGTAAAGGGTTTTCCAATAAGAATGAAATGATTTCGTAATGATGTAGTAACCATGGTAATAAAGTTATACCTGTCACTAGTTGTCATTTATGTTTAGTAAACTCTTACAATTTATTATGGCTAAAATTTGTTTCAAGAACTCTGGTTATTGTCCAAAAATTTTAAAAAAATGGTCGTTCTTTTTAAAATTTTTTTGCGTCTTGGGAAACTTTGGTCTAAATAACCCCCTTCTGTGCTTGATATTCGTCCATGTTAAAATTTAAAGGTTTTACTCTTTACATGTAAATCTCAGTAAGACGCTGAAATGCCAGAACTGTTGAGAATTTTGCTGTTAAAGAGATAGTGTTGCAGAAGACCCAAATTTATCAATTCCCCCCTTGTTTAAAGAGTTAGGATTTAAAAAAAACAACAACTTGGTAAATTTTTGCAAAAGATTTAAAGGAAAAGGGCCCCTTCTTATGGTTTAGTCCGGACATTTTTTTTTGAAATTTTGGTATTTTTTTTTGGAAGTAAAATAAGCATTTTCTCTCTTTTTCCCGAGCTATACAGTGTGATACCATAAAATAGTCAAAAATTTTTAAAAAAATAATTTTTTTATTTATTACAAAATCTTCTGTTACCTTAGACTGATAAAATGGGCTTTTAAAAAAAAAAAATTTAGTTTCCAAGTTTTTTTATGTGTAAGGGGTTTATCTTCGTCCACAGGGTGCAGTTTAAATGAATCAAATTTTCCTAATATAATGATATGGTTATACATTGTAACTTGGAATTCGTAACTTCAGTAAAAAAATTATACCCTGTCCCTAGTTGATCAAAAATTTAGGGGTTTTATTAATTTTGTTTAATTAAAATGTGTAAATACCGCTCAAAAAACATCTGCATGTTTGTAAAAGATTTTACAAAAAGGTCTTAGTATTGTAAAATACTTTTAAAACCGAAAAACTTGAGCAAAACAGTAAAAATAAAATTTCGGTTTTGGTAACCTTAATCGTCATCACTTAGAAACTTCAAAAGAAAGTTAGTACTCTTTAGATGTAAATAACTCCATAAAAACATGATGAAATAATTGAATAATTTAAATTACACTTTTTCCCAAAATGTTGCAGAAGTCATTTATCTATCTATTTATAGTTAGGATTAAAAAAATAACAACTTGGCAATTTTGCAGGAAGATTTAAATTTACAACCGTAAAGATAGTTTTGACTATTTAACTGGACCATCGTCGGCGCCGGAATTTGCTGTTGGATTTTAGAACGACGAACAGGGATCACCAATTTTACGAAAAAAATATCAATGAATATATTTGGTTCGTGGAACGCAAATAAGCCAAATTGCCGTTCTGATGTGAAAATAATTCACGGCAGATTCATGAGAAATATTTACCATATCTAGCTATTTCCAAAAATGAAGTTTGAGATTTCCCATGATGAATGAACGAACGTAAAATTTGAGGATTTTGGGCTAAATTTGGTGCGGCGTTAAAAAGATACGTGGTTCGAGCAAAAAGTTTGTAAAATGATAATTTCAAAAATGCAACTTCTGGCCACCAAAGCTATTTGCTCCTTTAGATTACTTTTTGTTAGTATTTAAAATCTAAGTTTTGCAACAGATCACACATCCTTGATGTGACAGATATTAAATGTTGCATTCATTGATATAGGTTTATTTACCATAACTTTATTCAAACATAAATTTGTTGGTTACTTCAAGATAATATTAAAGTGGGTATATCTAAAATCATTTATATTTTATTTTAATTTAAAAAATCCTATTTTTATTGGAAAAATTCCTTAGATTCTTTATCAGTGCTAATGTCATAATGGCAGCAACCAACAAAAAAAAAATGAAAAAAAAATCTTGAAAAATGGCAAAAATTAAAAATTAAAATAAAGGTAGGTTTTTTTACTTATTTTTTAACTTCTTTTTTAAAAATAGTAAAAATTGAAAATTTCATTTTTTTTTTGTTCCTGCCAGAGGGGGATATATAAATAAAACTTATGCTAACTTTTAAGAAAATCGGTTAATTGGAACTTAAGATTTTGTAACAAACGTTTCAAAAAAAGAGTTTCGAGAAAAACGCGTTTAAAGTTTTAACTTTCGATTACAGCTTTATTGCGCCGAACAATAACTTTAGCTATAACTTTTAAAATAATTTAATTTAAAAAAAATTCTTTTAATGAGATATTCTTGGATATCTTAACTATCGAAATATGAATAAGAATCGTTTTTTTTTTATTTTTTCTAGACTAAAATACCCCTTTAAATAAACTTTTTTTCAATTTTTAAATTTCTGTGTAATGTGCACTCGCCGCAAATTTTACTGTAGTATTTAAAGTAAGAAAGAAATGTAGAGGTGTACCGAGAAAATATCGTGAGAAACCAACTTACCAGCATTGATTTTAAACGTCAGAGAAACATTCATCGATTGCCACTGAAAAAAATAGTCCCTTAAAAGAAGTTTTTCTTTGACACATATTGATTCCTGAGTTGAAAACTTTCTGACATTTTGCCTTAGATTGCACTAAATGTTTTACGGATCTTAGTATGCGAGTTTGGAATATTTCAGTGGTCGTAAAGTAACGAGCTTTAAAGCCAAGATGTAAAAAAAATAACGTTTTTTTATGTCTTTAGACTAAATGAATATTCTAAAATATAAACGAATTTCACGTTAATATATTTATGTTTTATTTAAAATAATAGAAATTGCGTGCTTTTCTTTAAAACTTTTTAAACACAAAGTTTAAAGTCGATAAACTACTTTATAGCAAGCCAAAAACCTTTATGTGTATAAAATGTAATAAGTTTAAAATGTTAAATCCGGCCATTTTTCACAATGTAAGAATTTAGATATTTGAGATAAGTTTGAAATATTATAACGACGCAACTTTAAGGTCGACAAAAAAGTTGCAGAAAGATCTCAGCTGACTAGACGAAAAAGACGTTTTCGATGCACTTCACTCTTAACGGAAAATACCATTCGGCGGTTGCAAATTTTATCAAAAATCGTAACATGACTTTGCAAATTGGACGAATTTGTTTTCGGGACAAATTTGAAACTATAAAACTTGATTACAGAAATGAAGACAAATTGTTTTAGGAAAAATGCAGTATGAAAATAAGTTTTATTTTCTTTTCTATATTTGAAATGGTTTTTGACGGTAATATTTTTATTAACTTTTCTTATAATAATAAATAAAATCGGCAATTGTTCATTTATAAGTATAATAATAGCATATACAAAGCCCTTTATTAATAGTCGTCATTAAGGGGTTCCTCTGGCTTGACGGTCTGATTTTTATGCATGCAAATGTGATAATGAATTATTCCATGCGTCCTTTTCCCTATAACCCTATAAAAACGGTTCTATATGTATGTAAATATAATAATAATATATATATATATATATATATATATATATATATATATATATATATATATATATATATATATATATATATATATATATATATATATATATATACCATAAACTTTTTTCCTACCCCCCTGAGCCTCCCTACGGAGATACAGGTACATAACGGCCTTAAATCGTTTTTTTAAAAAAATTTTAAAATACAGAGTAAATTGGATTTTTTTAATATGATGGTTACTAGGTAAGTCTTCTTAAAATGAACCCATTAAATCATTTTTGGGCCATTGGTTTCCCAGGGACGGACTAGCTCCCACAAAATAGCTTTTTTTTAACACCCTGTATGAAAAGGCTCAACAATATTTTTGGATAGTTTTAAAAACTAAACTAAAAATTATCTTGATTGACATGGATAAAATCAACTGTCTACGAAATAAAATATCATGTTTGGTAATTTTTTACATTATCGGTTTGTTTCTAATTGCACGTTAATATTGGAATCAATTTTTGGTCCTTTTTAGAAGAAAACTTCATGAACTATGTCAAAATCTCTTTTAGATACAGTTGGTTAAATTTTTAAAAATATATCATTTATTATTAAAACCAAACACTTTGATTTTTAAGGGAAATTTGGTATATAAGTACTATGTATAAAGGGCCTTTTAGTGTACCCTTTTTTTATTTCCGGTGGCGTTCTTTTGCATTTGACCTGCCTTTTTTGGGCAAAAAAAAAAAATGTATCAAAAAAACCCCTTTGATACATATTATTTCAAATATCATTAAAATATCTAAAGTTATTAAGAAATAATAAATTTTGAATTACCGTATAAAGTTAAAACTTGCTTTCATATATTTCTTCTTAAATGGACAAATGTTTCCCCCTATCGTCTGAAAAACCTGTATAATGTAAAAAAATTACCCTTTGATATTTATTTCTCTAAATGTTGATTTTATCGATGTCAATCAAAAAATACTATTTAAAGGTAAATACCCCAAATGTTTTAAGCCTCTATCATAAAAGGGTAAAAAAAGATATTAAATTTTTTCTTTAAATTAACCAAATTGTTTGTTCATTTAGAAGACTTATCATCATATTAAGAAATATTAAAATTTCTCTGGTTTTTTTAAAGAAAATTAAACAAAGCTTTTTCCTAGGGCTCCGTTTGCCAAAACCCCTTAAAAAAGTTTGAAATTTTATCTTAATATTTTTGGGTTTTTTTTTCTATTAGTTCCGGGGATTGCACATTTTTCTGGGACACCTGTATATATATAAAAATAGAAGGAGTGATTAAAAGTTGAGTGTCTAAAAAGTTCAGAAAAAAAAGAAGTTTTGGGGATTTGGCACACGGCCATAACAGGTAATGAGCTACATTTAAATATTTTGGAAAATTAAAGCTTTTGCCAGTCTAAGAAACACGCAACATTGTAATTTTAAATGAACACCCTGTTTCTTATTACATATTCGTTCTGAAATCAGTGGTTTTACTTTCTACCTATATCTTACCGTTTTTAGAAAATAATTAATCATTTTTTTTTGTAAGAAAAATCACCGTTAAAAGTTTAATTTACTTCCTAATGGAGCTATATGGATTTTTGGGTTAGACAATGCATGTATTTGAAAGATCTCCTATTATAATATATAATACAGGGTGTCTCAAAAATTTTGCATTTTACCAAAAATTTAATATTGGTGAAAACTATTTTTTAAATACAACATCTGTATTTTATCCCATTTTGAAAAAGACCAATTATTTCCTAAAAAATGTTCATACATTTTTTCTATATCCATCTGCCACTTTTTAAATATAAGCAAATTTTATTTTTAACATTATTCTATTAAAACAAACAAAATAAATAATTTTTACTTTATATGTCAAATTGTTTCAAAATTTAAAATACAAACCTCCATTGGGCCCACCTAGGTAAATTATAAAAATTTAAACTGGTGGTTTACTGTAGATAGTATTTAAAAACAGGGGAAAAAATTTAAAATCGTTTTACGTTAAAAGGGTGGCAGATGGGTATAGAAACATGTTTGGAAATTTTTGTAAATAAAATTGGGCTATTTAAAAAAAGGGTAAAATACCCGTATAGATAAAAATAGTTAATCATTATTTATATTGGGAAAAGCCATTTTTGGGGCATCCTGTGATTTATAATAACCTGAATCTTTTAAATGCAGCAATGTCTAACCCTAAAAATTTTAGTATCCAGCTCCCCCTAAATGTAAAACTTTTTAAAATGATGATTTTTCTTTAAAATAATTTATTAATTATTTTCTTTAAAACAGTAAGAGATAGGTATAGGAAGATGTTCATAAAACTTACTTAGAATTTTTGTAAATCAAAAATTTTAAAACAGGTGTTTTCCCCCTTTAAATGATGTTGGTTCAGTTGGGTCAGCAACCTTACGCCTACAAAAATTTTTGAAATGTAACTATATATTAATATTATTATAAATAAAATAAATTAAAAATTTAATATTATAAAATATTATTAATATATATATATATATATATATATATATATATATATATATATATATATATAATATATATATATATATATATAATATATATATATATATATATATATATATATATATATATATATATATATATATATATATATATATATATATATATATATATATATATTTTTTAAATATTAATATATATAATATATATATATATATATATATATATATATATATATATATATATATATATATATATATATCCCAAACCCAAAGTGAAAAATTTGGGGTTAATAGTTGTTATTTATTGCATAGTTTAGAAGATATATAACTTTTAATTATTTTGTAAAACTATTTTTTTTTTTAATTTTTCGCAGGCAGCAATATTTTAAAATTTAAATTACCAGGTTTGCATTACGTTTTTTTTTATCATAGACTCAAAATGATTTTTCGTTTAAACAGTTCCAATACAATTGAAAGGACTTTTATGTACATATGTTTTGCAGGCGTAATTGAAATTTGGAGCCCGTAATTGAAAAACTGTAAAACTATATACTATATACTGAATTTTTGTACCTTTTTGGCTGTTCGCGCAACAATTTTTTATCAAGCGTTAATTTGTTTCCTTGAAGTAGATTATTTATAACGGTTTTAGAAATTTGAAAATACATAGTAAACCACGACAAATTGGTAATAACGTTTTTATCATTTATGAAAACCAAATTGACTTTGATCATAAGTTAGTTTACAAGAGGGTTTTAACATACACTGCGCACAAAAATTAATGCATAATTTTAAAATCATAATTTCAGTCGCAATGAAAAAAATTTTGGTTTTTATTTTGTTCTTTAAGGTTGGTTTTGAAACATCTGAAATACTAAACGTTTTTTTTTGTTTGCTAAAAATGGATTGAAATAAGACAAACTGATATCATGAAGAAATGATTAAAAGTTCAAGAAAATAAAACTAATATCAAATATTGCCTTCTCTGGCATTAATTACTAGCTTGACAATGATCTCTTATACTAAGAATCACCGTTCTTATTTGTTCTTAATCAATTTGATCCCAAATTTCAATCAATCGCAAAAACAGTTGATACAACGTGTTTGGTGGGTTCGGTAGTTGTCTTAGTCGTCTCCCTACGATGTCATAAACGTGTTCTATTGGGTTAAGGGAGGACTCCCCGCAGGCCAAACCATAACAGAAATCCCAACCTCTTGACGATATTGCTGCACAATTCTTGCAATGTGTGAGCCTGGCATTATCTGGCATAAGCATGAAGTTCTCCCCAACAAATGATGCAAATGGCAAGACATGCTCTTCTAAAATGTCTGTAATGTATCTTTATGCTGTAAGCCGCTCTCGATCTATCCGAACTAACGCAGTACCAGCCTCTAAATTAATCCCACCCCACACCATTACTGAGCCGCCACCATACCGTACAGTCCCTACAGTGTTACACTGTGCGTAGCGTTCCCCAGGCCTTCTGTACTCTGATCCGTCAAAATCATCAAAAAAAGGATACCAGGGATTCATCGGTGAGCAATATTATTCCCCAATCAAGCAAAATTCAATCTTTGCCTTCTATGCTCTCTGGTCAATAATGGGCCAGTAGGTGCCCTTCCAGAGCGCGGTCGTCTGCGGCAAGTTTTCTTCTTATCGGATTTTGGCTTATTCTAAAATTATAACGATCCAAAAATTCGTTTTATAGAGAAGTACTGGTAACAAACCTTTGTCTCAGTGTACAAAGTCTCAAAAACAGGTCTTGATCAGGAGTAGTAACTCTTCTACGGCCTTGACCGGGTCTTCTTGAGTTACTGCCAGTTACAGCAAAACGTGTTAAAACTCTTGAAATGGTTGACTAAGTGACATTAAACCGTCCAGCGAGTTCAACCTGAGTGTATCCTTCTTCGCGAAGAGTAACGATTCTAATACAGTCAAATTCTGACAAATTTTGATTTTCTTGCTGCTGGTGGTTCAACCAAAGTAAATTGGAATTAAAATGAATTATAACTATCATGTTTTCAATTTGCTTGCAAAAAATGGTTACATCAGCGTTTTTGCAATTCTACCGATAACTCTTTACAATATACCGGAGGTAAGAGATATATGTTATCAAAAAATCAAAATATTAAAATTATTTGATTTACCACGATTTTTGAAATTATGCGTTAATTTTGATGCGCAGTGTCTTTTAATGATTCGCATATTTTTTATATATACTTAATTGTTGTCGGTTTACCTTTGTTTAAGAAGTATATATAGAAATTGCTAATACTCTTATTGCCTTAACTTTTAACTTTTTTTAAAACTTTTTATTAAATGTTTGGAATAGCTTACAAAAAGCTGTGAGGAGCTTAAGAACTGGGTACGGTCTTTAGAAGTGTAACCTATTTTCCTTATTCCTAATAATAAAAAAGAACATTTATTAATGCAACAACATATATATTGCAAATATAACATATATTAACTTATACTTTATCTGTCAGTCCATTTATTTACATAACGTATGCTTTTATTGTTTATTTTAACGTATTTTTTAAATAAATCTTATTTGTTACAGGGATGGATTATCCAGGTAAGAACGGCATATTTACCAGTGAAATGGTAAGAACTTTTCCGAACATTTATAACATTAGGATATAGGATTAAAGATATTTTATTCACTATTTATTTTTTTTTATCTTTATGACAGCTCACGAAGTATTATTATATATGTATATTATATTCTACGGATTATATATACATATATAAACCTAAAATACCAAAATACCGTGAGTGCGGTTTTCCGGTGTTTAACCTATTGCTTCCCAGTTGTTCCGTCAGCGTTGTCCAAGCACTGAAACATGCAAATGTTGCATTTCACAGCACCTTTTAGACAACGCGGTGTGCCACCACGAACTTTATTTTAAATAACTACTACCTAAAAAATAACTACTACCTAAAACAGGCTTCCAGGTAATCCAAAACACGTTAGTGTTTTTTATAAAAAACATCTATTTTACAAAAACTTAAATACTTAACGCATTTTAAAAAATACGGTTGTTGCTAATTTAATTATAATTTAATATTTGCGATACATACAATGCTTCTATTTTAAAACAAACCATCCTTTAAATTTTTTAAATTAAAAACAAAGGGGTTTAATTTTTTGTTTATTAGGTTTTATCACTCACATCCCCACCTCAGCTAAAGTCAAAGATTCTTCAAATAGCAACTCCCCTAGGGGTATACCTTTTTGGGAAAAAAGCATGAATTTCTATCAAATACCCCAAAAAACTTGAAATCGTTGGAGGTAAAACGATTTTAAATAAAAAAATTGTGTTGATAATTAAGGGTTTATCAGGAGTTCATCTTCATTTTTAATGCCAACTCAGTGCTGCGCGATTATTCATAAAACAATATTCATTATATTTTAAAATTCTTTCTGATAAATTTAATAGGTATATATTTTTAGATTCCCTTTACATGGTTTCATTGAAAAAAGAAAGTAATGATTCTCTTTAGGTTCCCTGAATATTTGCAGGTGGAAGTTCTATCTGTATGGTTTTTAATTAACCCCAGGAAATAATCTGAAGAGGAAATAAATTGTGCTAGGAGACCATTGCTGGACCATTCATTGCCTCTTTAAATCCATTTACTGGAAGCACAGTGGTCAGCTGCTCTCCAGGCTGCAATGTGGTCTTGGGGAGACCTTGTCTTACTTAAAAATGCAAATAATTTTCCTGATTCTGCTTCCATGTTTGTAAAGACAGTTCAAAAAAAATCAAGGAGTTACTACAAAGCTACCATCTTGCAATTAGAGTTTAGAAAAGTAAACTCAAGTCAATGCAGATGTCTCTTTCACAAAATTAAAACCATCTTGATTGGCGCAAAATCTTGACATCAATGGCTTTGAAACACGGTCGTATTATTTTCTTCATGGAAAAGATCTGCTGATGCTTATCCATTCATACGCGCGGCCCAAATATAAGACACCAAGATCATTCAGTCAACGTCGTTGCCTTTGAGATAACCTCAACGAGCACAAACACATGACATTTATAAACTTCGGCAGCTTTAAAAAACTGAGTTCCTCTTTTGAGGCAAAAGTATTTCTTTTCTTCCAGTCTGTTTTATCTGTGCCATCACAAATCAGACCATTTAAAATGTTCTTGTATCAGGAAATGAAAAATACCCTACAACCTTAGCAATCTGGACTCCATTCAAAGAAGAACCGTTTGTCTTGATAATTATCCATAAAGAACTTCTTTTCCTTACCACCCAAATCGAGAGCTGTAGAGGTCTGTCAGCTCCTATGGTGCCTACGGCTTCCATGGAGGTTGCAGCCAATTACCAATTCTTCTCTGGCACTCCCCGTAACAACACGTGGTGCAACTTTTAATGCCGTCATGCACAGTTCAGCAGGAGAAATTTTCAGACTTTCCACTTTCTTCGTTCACCCAATTCTGGGTGTCAGACTAAGATCTTACCACCTGCAGAAGTTTCTTGCTCCTCCATCCCAATGTTTAGTCCATTGGCAATAGGCCATCTTCACCACTGCCAGGACTTCAGATACGTTAAGTATGGGCATTCAATATTACAGCAGTTCAATCTTCCCAAGATAAAAAAATAGGAGAATACAAATTTTGTAAATTGTCTTTTGTGAGCCAAATCGTTTTCTTTCTTGACTGGATTGATTAACGAGACTGGCAAGATCGTTAAATCGTCGCTAAATCGCACCTATTTCAGAAGGACATGCTCCATTACCATGGCCAGCTAAATCTTGCAAAATCGTTTCATTCATTATATTACGTCACACATAGTTACACGGCACCTTCTAACCAGCTGTAATACCGATTTTAAATTCCTTGGTACGGTTGGATAGCAAATTATATATACTGCATTTGTATCTCTCTTTTTGACATATAAAGTAGGTTTTAGGTTAGGAGTGAAAGGTGATGATTAAAACCGTATCAAATATAAAGTCAACTTTCTATCTGTATCTTATGAGCAAGTCTGTATGATTTTTTAGAGAGAATGTTAGGTGTGTGGTGCTCCAAGACAAAGCCTGTAAAATAATTAATAATAAAAAAAGTACCTGTTAACAATTGATCATGCAGGAGCACATTTTGTTGTTTATCTCTACTATTAATATAATGTAAATAAAAATTTCTATTATGTGCTCATGCATCAGCAAATCAGATATGTTATTCAACTCATTTTATCCTTTTACCTTGTAGTTAACCAGCAATGCTGAAAGTTAACAAGTATGTCTAACTATAAAGGTTGGTAGTAGTAACGGTTCTTTTAAATCTTTATATAGGTCCCCTGCGTTGTTTAGAATGAATTGACGGAAGCAACCTAATGTGAGCCCAGGGATAAAAGCGGTTATACGTTTTGATACAGGCCTAAAACCTTTGACTGATTAGTTTAAACTGTTGAGAACAAAACGTCTATCATGACTCAACTTGTTGGCTTTGTATTTGTTTAAAAATATAGTTTTGGTTTGTTGTATCTTTTCTACGATGGGGGCAAAAAAATCCATTGCTGTTTTCGTATTAAGATGAGAAAGTTTCAATAGTTCTTATACGGTTCTTTATAAAAAAACAATATTTGTAAAATGAAAAGAAGAAATTTAAATTGACGATGGTATTGGTTAGGTTGTTATATTGTTAATCCAATTCAAAGACACTCATTGCATTCAATAGTCTCAAAAATTTAAAGAAAATAAAATTAGTTTGTCATTAATTCTAAATAAAAGTTTATTTTCTTCTCAAACTTTAAAATTGTTTTAGATGTTGAAAAGGCACAAAAGGTCAGTTGAGGAGTTCATTTTTTTTATCTGTTTCATTTTTTTCTTTATTATTAAAAAAATATTGAAAAAAATAAAGACATGTTTTTAATTCATTACTTGTTTGATTCATAGCACAATCAGTTTTATTTGCAGCAGAATGGGTGTATCAACCCAAATATATATGTATATATATATATATACTATATTCATATATATGTATATATATATTATATATGTATATACCTATCATATATGACGATATTATTAAATCTATAATGTAGTGTGGAGGTTAAATGGGTTTGGCGTGATTTGTTTTTGTTCTGTTAGAAAATTTTAATATTATGTGATTGGTTTTATAATAAGGTCAATGATATGTGATTGTTTTAAAGCTCTTAAGAACTTATTTAGTTATTTTATGCTTTCAAAGAATAAACAAAAAATCTTAAAGAAAAGTTTATTGATTTATCTAATAACAGTCTTTGACTGGACCTTGTCTCAGAATAACGTGATCTTGCCTTCTGTATGTATCTCACTCTATATATCCTCTGTATCTGCCTTTTTCTATATAAATATAGATTGTTTCCTCAAAGATGGTTCTTCTGACTTTTTATTTTCAATAAAAGTGACCTATAAAATGATTTAAACATGAATTCAGTTGTTTGACGTTCGGTTTTTAGTGATAACTTTGATTTTAAAGTGGGGACTTATACCTATTTTTCTTTGATGATAGAGAAATGTTCTAAAGTAATGACTTTTCATATATCTAGCTTTTGTTTGTTCTTATTTTAATGTTGTTTGCATGAGACTCGATCTAGAATTATGTGTTAAAAACAGTGTTTAGGTCTTGGAGCAGTAAAATAGTTTTTAATTATCACGACTTGTTTATTCATAAAGAAACCAAAAGATTGAATTAACTGTTGGACTAACTCTTGCTTCAAAATTGGACAGTGGTTGGCTCAGTTAGCATGTTTAAAAAAGTTTCTTTGAATCGTTGCGATTTTGTAATATTTCAGTTGATCGCTTTAAAGCGAAAAATTAAGCATAGTGGTTGTGCTTTATCTAACACCTATACAGTTTTAGGTGTGGCATTGAGTTAGGTCACGATCATTCCAGCGGTTGCAATCCGGTAGAGCAAATGACAGTTAGTTTTACATTGTTTAGCAATGGTGTTGCCTTCATTTATTAATTGATAGTTGGGTTATTTAAAGTTATTTTGTGTTTATTAATGGGCATTTTACAGTTTAAGTACCTATAAATATAATAGTTAATAATAACATTAATAAAATAATTATTAGTATATTTAAAAACAATGATACTGTTTATTTTTATCAGTTTAGTGATGACTTAATAAAGTGTTAGTGTGTTATCAATTGTTACAGAAAAATACTTTGAGTGTGCAGCAGACTGCCGTCTGGTTTGTTGAAAAGAAATGGTGTATCAAAGAAATGAAACTTTGATCTTTGCTTGCCGACATTGTAAATATGAAGTAATTCATTATTTTCATATTGGGTTCAAGAGATGGTTTGATATAACATCTCTTGCCTCAGTTGGTTAGAAAATGATTCTTTTTAAAGAAAATGTCCAAGGTGGGAGACCATGGGTGATATTATGTTTGGTTGTCATTTTCTGTTAGATCTATGAAAAGAAAATGGTTTTCTTCGAAATAAGAAGGTTCAGGATCGACTGGGCAAACTGGAGATAATCAAATGATTGAACACGTAATCTTGTTTTTAGATGTTTTTCTTGACAGATCAATTCGTATTATCTTCAGTAAGAGTTATGGAGGAATATGAGGGAAACCGCCCACGACTATGCCATGCCTTTACTTTGTATGTCTATGTATGTATATCTTATATATATGTACTATGTATATGTATACTATCATTATTGCATTTGTTGTTTTTCCACGGTTTTGTCATTCTGGGTTTGTCAATGATAGTTTTCACGCAGTTTCTTGCTCTGGATTGTTTCAAGTCTTCCTGGGTGCTGGATTCCCATTAGTCAGCCACCGGGGCTGCTCATATCCGGCGGATATTAGCAGTGATCAGTGAAGATCCTCATGTTTGATGTTCTGGGTTCAGTAACCAGAAAATCTAAATCTTGTGATCATTTATCCATCTAGAGCCTGCCACAGTTTGACTGTACTCTTATATGCCTTTTATATATCTCTATATATCTCTGTAGCCATGTATGTATATATATATCATATACTCTCTCGTAGCAATATGTATGTAATATATCTTTTGTGTCTATATATCTTATATGTCATATGTGTATGTATCATATGCTATGTGCTGTGTATATATATACATATATATATATATATATACCATATAAAGGTAATGCTGGGAAATAGCTTGTTTTGTAAATTACATTGCTTTTTCCTTCGAATAAAGTTTAATTAATTTGCTGACGTCATGAGGGTTGCGTATCTCAATTTGCTTCGTATTAGCTCTAAAGTTCCCGGATCATGCACTGCAATAATCATCCACTTGAACTCGCCATAATCAGGGTTTACTGGGTTATTTCTTCTTAGGATTTTTATGGAAGAAATAATGAATTAGGAAGTCTTCAGTCGCATTATCATGAAAAATGCCGCACTGAGTTAGACATACCCTTCACTTGACATAGTTGAAAAGTTAAAATGTCATTACCAAAATGAAATTTTGTTCTAGCGTCAAATTAATTTTACATAAAAATAGCCTATTGGTTGTTATTAAATTACTTGTTTTGTTTATGTGTATATCTAAGCACAATTCAGTTGGTGCAACCATATGTAAAATTAATTAATTAATACCAATATAAACTGTATGTTTTTATCTTTATATTTATTAAAATTTAATTTCATTATATCAATTAGTTATTCCACTTGGCCTATGTATATGATTATTGGGGTTCATCCTGCACCATGTTAAAAACTATTAAGATTGATTATATATAATATCAAGCTGTAAGTCCATTTACAGTTCCCATTTAAAGAAGGTGTTGTCTTTTATTATTTGCTTTTATGACTCACTTACTTTAAGGTTTAGATTGAATTAGATTGGGTGCCCAGCAGATGGAGTGACCTCCCGCCACTGCAATACCCATAGTTTGTTTGCATGGTTTCTCCCATTGCTCACACAAAATTCTGCTTGTCCAGGCCCGTCTTATAACTGGGCTTCAGAGTCTTGACACTGGCCACTCTATGTCTTCTGGTTTTGGCTTTTCCTGTCCAAGCATGTTAAGCCTAAGCCTACATAGTGCTTTGTGGTGCTTTACCACCTGTGTGACTGTTTCTTTAGCCCTGGCGAGACCTGCCACCAAGCCTGTCCTCCGAGGCTATTCTTTAGATGCTGATGGGGTTTGTCTCATTGGTTAGCCTACCCATTATCTTGACCATTGCATTTCTTGGCTCAGATGGTCAGAAGGAGTAAACTTATTTAAAACAGGTCTTAATGAACTTCTTTGCCTGTGTCTCGTTGTCCTGATGTTTGTACCTACAAGCATTTCAAAAAAAAAAAAACTCTTGTCTACCCAGCTCTTATCTTAGTGCTAGAGGCCTGCCAAGATACCACAGAGTGACAAATTTTTGTTTCCATGGCTGATCCTCTTTTTAGCTGAGTCGTCAGCCTCTTCGTTGCACCTGGAGGGTGACCCTCGTGGCTGGTACCCAGGCTACCACTCAGAATTGTTTATGAAACCGACTTTTTCAGGGCTGTATACAGTCCTCCACTATTTTGGGGTCTTTTGGGGGCTATGGCCTTTCAGAGCCGCTTGGCGTCTGGGTAATGACGATGTGCTCCTTTCCTCCCTTTTCTTTAATCAGCATGGAACAAGCATTATTGATTTCTTGAAAAACCGTGGCGTGCTGACCAAGACTTAAGATTATCCTTTCTCTAGGCTTGTCTCTATAGATGCCAGCTCTCAAACACAGAGTTTGCTTTACCTTATATTAAATCAAGATAGTCATAATAAATATTTATTTTAAAAGGTACTATGAATTTAAATATTTTTATTTTTAATAATTTTTACCTGAACTAACCTCATCAGAATATTAATATTAAGCCTGAACTGAGGTTATGGTGGTTATACATTTTATTGCAAAATTATTTTAGAAAATAAGACATTATTCCAATCGACTAAGAAACAGATTTTCTTTTTTTTTAATCAAATTAATATACATATCACCTGCATACCCAAAATTTAGGTTGATGGATCTTGACGTTTGAAATGTCAAAGAGTTCGTAGGGAAAAGGGCTTTCAAAAATGCTGGCATAATTTAAAATTCAAAATGGCGGCTCCAATATGGCGGCCGGATGGTGAAAAATTTAAGTGTAGGGCGAAAAATGCTTTCAGGAAAAAAATACACAACATGTTAGGTCGTTTATTGGCTCAAATTAAAGCTAAAGGATACCCCTTGATAGCTGGTGTGATTGGATAACAAAACCCAAGATGGCTTTTCCAACAACTAAAGGTGGACTTTTTTAAAACCCAACAAATTTATACCAAATTGTTAAAAAGGTTTTGGTGCCCGCTAATAAAGGGAATCCGAGTCAATTTACATTCAAAATGCGGACCGGTGACGGACCAATTTTCAAAAAATTAACCAATATTTCTGAAATTTGATACATGAGAGTTTTTGGTGTCGCTAGTTACAAATGCTGGGTTGGATTTACAAAATTCAAGATGGCGGACAAAAAAATTTTAAAATTTCAAATAATAGATTAACGATGGCGATAAATATTTGCAAATTTATTTCTTTTGGGTCTCTTTTATTTTCAATCTGACTTTCTATTCGATTGGCTAGCTCGAAAAACCCCACAATTTTAAAGGGAAAAAACAGTTCATTTTAAAAATTGGCCACCATCAAATTGTCATTTTCGAAATTTTCCTTAACCCAGGATTCGTAACGAGCGACCCCAAAAATCTCCATGTAATAAAGTTCAGGAATATCGGTTAATTTTTAAAAATTTTGTCAGCCATCTTGAGTCCGTCATCTTGAATTTTAAAAAAGCCTACTTTGGATTTATGATCAGCGACACCAAAAACTCTCATATACCAAATTTGGTGTAAATTTGTTAATTTTTTAAGAAAGTCCACCATATTAAATTTTTGACCCCCGTATTGAAACCGCCATTTTGGTTTTTTATCCCAAACCACCAGCTGTTAAAGGTATCTAAAGTTTAATTTTAAAAAAAACACCCCAAAAAATTGCATTTTTTTTTCTCTTTTTCTCCTTACATTATTTTTTTTACCTTCCGACCGCCATATTGGAACCGCCATTTTGAATATATGTATAGTTAAAATATTAATATATTTCCCTGTTTCGTGTTAGAAACTACATAAAAACTTATTTAATATTTCCATGAATTTTTTACATTTCTTGGGGGTTTTAAAATTGGCAACAAAAAAGCATTTTATAACCGAAAGTCGGATCGAGCCTATTGTCTTCTGATTTTCAAAGGTTGGGTATCAAATCCAAGAAACTTCAAAAATGGCAATAAAAAGTAACAATTCTCTCGAAAAATTTTTTATTTCTTTCTTCCAAAAAATTGGGCCCCTTTTTAAAATTTTTAAACGGGGTTTCCCGGGCAGGGTTTTTCCTGAAAACCCCGATAAAGGGGCTTTTTCCCGCTTTATTTTTTGAATACCCAATTATTTACCCTATGTCCGGCTAATCTTTTAAGCTTCGAATTCTAGTAACCATTTCTAATTTAAAAGAGGTTTAAATTTGGGTTAATTTTTTTGATGGAGAATGTATACCCTTTTTAATTAAAAAAGTTTTTTGTTGTTTAATATTATGGTTTTTTTAAACCTTTATATGGAAAAAATATATATATATTTTATATATATATATATATATATATATATATATATATATATATATTTTATATATATATATATTTATTTTTTTTTCATTTATTAAAAATTTTTGGGAAAATAAAAAAAAAATCTTTTAACACTATTTTAGGGGCCATTGGGTTTTTTCAAATTAATTATAACTTAAAATGTTTGGTTGCAGGGAAAAAAAATTGCTTTTTATTCTTCAAAAACGTCTAAAAAAAAGCAAATGTGATAATTTCCTACTCAAATTTTATTGCAGTGCACAAAAAAAGTTGTTGTTCTTTTTTTTAAAGTATAACAATAGTTACATTTTTTTTAACTTATAACTTTTAATTAGCATAAAAAAGGATAATCTTTACTGAAACACCTTTGATTTTTTTGTCTTACCAAACGTTTTAAAAATTAATAAACCACCCTAAGATATCAATTATAACATTTTTGTAACTTATATGTCAAATTTTGATACCTTTGAAAAACTCCTTTTTTTATTTTTTGAGTTAAGTCTTGTCAGTGTATTAAATGAAGAATTTTTAAAATTATTTTTTTTACTTAAAATCAATCTTTGTAGGCCGAGTTCTAATGACAAGGAGGGCCCAATTAAAAAAAAAACATTTTTATTTAAAAATTTGAACATGCACTTAAATTAAGCATAAAACATTAACAGGGTGTTTTATAATTTTTATAATTTTATTAAATTTATTGATCCCGAGGGTACAGAAATTTGACATTATATAATATCTCTAAGTTATTTTTTTACCTTAAAAACTTAAATCCTAATTTCACCCGGTATATATATATATATATATATATATATATATATATATATATATATATATATATATATATATATATATATATTTTATATTTTATATATTTAAAAAACTATTTTGTGTATACTTTTTTTTATTTTCTTGAAATAGAATTTCATTAAACAAAAATGGTTACTGATTTTAATATAAAACACAAATATTTATTTTAAAATTTTAAAAAGTACATTGGTTAGATAAACTTTTTATTATATATGGAAAAGCGCTAGTATAGTTATAAATAAAATATTTGTGTCCTGAAAAAAGGCAAAGAACACATTTTTTAAACAGATATTTTTCAAAAACATTTTTATACCTAGACACATGTAACAATATTATTATCAAAGATACTTGTTACCAATAAAATAATATTTAAAATAAAATAAAAGAGTCAATATTTGCAAGTAACTTTTGTTTTCAATTACTCATTTCTTTAAAAATAGCTGCACATTTTATATTTATAAAATAAATTTATTTCATTACAAAAAATAAATTTTTATTTATGAAAGCTTTATTATTGCACGGGTAGATTAACTATAAAAAGGAATTGTTATAAATATAAAAAAACTATCTCTATTCCAATAAAAACAAACTTAAAAATGTGCTAAAATTAAACAATGAATATTTATATTTTTTTTTTTTTTTTTTTTTTTTTTTTTTTTTTTTTTTTTTTTTTTTTTTTTTTTTTTTTTAAAAAAAAAAAAAAAAAAAAAAAAAAAAAAAAAAAAAAAAAAAAAAAAAAAAAAAAAATATAATATATATATATTTATTATATATTTTTATATATATTTTTATAATTTAATATATATTTTTATATATATATATATATATATATATATATATATGTAAATTATATATATATTATATATATTATATATATTTATATATAATATATAATAATAATAATAATAATATATTTATATTATATATATTTAATATATATATATATTATATATATATATAATATATTATATATATATATAATAATAATATATATATATATATATATATATATATATATATATTATATATATTATATATCTTATAAGTGAAAAAACCCAAACCGTATACTAAAAAAAAAGTATTAAACAGGATTAAATATCTTATTAAAACATACATACCCATGTTTTAACTATAAAAAATAAATATTGTAATTTATTTCCCGCTGCTTTTTTTTGTTTTCTTATTTTCCATCCGAAACTTTGCGTATGGCGTTTTTTTCAATGTTGTTTTCATCAAAAAATTTAACCGCTGGGAATTTTTCTTCGTACGTTTTTTCGTCAATATTGTATTTGTATTACCTTAAACCAAAAACAAATCATCTTTAATACAAACATTTTTGAACAAAATTTGCGTTTGCAAGATGTTTTTATTTATTTTTTTAAAATATCCAAACAAAAACAAATTATCTTTAAAATTCATTTTTGAACAGAATTTGCTTTTGCAAGATGTTTTTATTTATTTTTTTTAAATATCCAAACAAAAACAAATTAAATTTTTTAAAATTTCCCTTTGGGAAAAGAATTTTTCTTTTTGAATGTTTTCGGTCATTTCTTTAAATTAAATTTAAATAAATATATGTAAAAAAAATTAAGATATAGTTTTAAAAATTTCTTGTGTGAAAACTCTTGGTTATATTTTGCGACGTTTTGTCGTAAATAACATATTAGTTTGATTTGACTGACACATCTAGAAAAAAAAAAAAGAAAGGGTGGTGTGTTAGTTAAATTTAAATTTTCCTGAAATTACTTTCGCATCGAGCATAGGTAACTATGTATTACTCAAATTAACATGTATCGATGGTACACAATAAATTATTTTAATTAAATAATATATACAGGATTGGCAAGGCAAGGTCTTGGGAGCCAATTGTAATGTTATAGAGTAGGGTACATATGGTATGACCCCAGATTAAAAAGAGAACAACAAAAATTTCCCCTATACCACTTTCAATACAACGACGCGACGGCCAATGGCGCCAACGATTCGTTAGGATATTGTCGACAGTGTTGTCATTTTATAAAACTTTTCATTAAAAAAAACTTATGCGCTTGGCAAAAAAAGAAAATTGTAAAAAAAATATTAGTATTTTAGAATGATTTAAGATACTTTATCATTTTAATAATAGGTTTTTATTATTTTATTAAGCAAGACAACATAAATAATTTTATTTGCAAATGCTGCAAAAGAAATTTATACCAGCTGTGCGGAACGTAAATGTTTATTTCAAGGAAATTTGGTTTCAGCAGGATAGCTGTCCTGCTCATAACGCAAGGCCAGTTCAGGAATTTTCCACTAGGACTTTTCTGAACGGCTTATTTGTGGCAGAGGTACCATACCATGGCCGGCAAGATCACCGGATTTGGCTCCTCTGGACTTTTTTTTGTGGGGCCAATTAACTCAACCAATTTACAGGTATTCACATGAGAGGCCTGTAAAATTAGTTGAGTGAGTACACCGGAGGTATTGTCAAATGTTAGGACGGAGTTTTATAATCGGCTCGGATATTGCGAAACTCAGCAGGGCAATATCTTTATATATATATATATATATATATATATATATATATATATATATATATATATATATATATATATATATATATATATATATATATATATATATATATATATATATATATATATATATATATATATATATATATATATATATATATATATATATATATATATATATATATATATATATATATATATATATATATCAAAGAAGGTTTTTTTTCGGAAATATGCTCGGACACGTCTATTAGTATTCTAAAATGCGCTCATTTTGATGTAATAAAATTTTACACATCATTTTTTTAAGTGGCAACACTATTTTTTTAAGACTATGTTTAATATCACAACAACTGGATAAATATTATATATAATATTTATCCAGTTGTACATGCGTGCCAAATTTCAAATTTTTATTTCTTGTCATTTAAAGGACATTTGACAAACATGTAATTTAAAGAGTAAAGAAATCTTATTTGATTTAATTTTACGTCAAAATAATAAGCGTCAGCTTGAGAAAAAAATAATTAACCAGAAGCTTGCCATTTTTAAACTGCAAAATAATAAAATTGAGTTCAATTAGATTTCTTAATTCTTCGAATGAGATGTTCTGTTAAATTTTTAATGACAAGAGATAAAAATTTTAAATTTGATACACATCCACTTTTTAAAAATAGTCATAAAAAATTAGTGCCATTAAAAAAAAAAAGTCGCTGACGTCATATCTTAATTTTGGGACATGGGACCTGTGTCGAAATACAATATGAACACTTGAGAAATTGTAATTTTTGTTTGAGGCATACATTATACTTTTTTATCCTTGTGAGTAAAAATGGTTAAATGGATATTTTTTTTATCATTGATAAGATACAAAAAATAAATAAAAATTACTGTAGACGTACTGCCTTGCTTGTTTTAATGCTCTGTATCTAAAACCAAATACTTGATAGTAACATTTTGAATACTTTGGCTTAATTTAAAAAAGGGATTTTTATACTTTTTAAATTTTAAAATATAAATTTAAACTGAAATTAGAAAATAAAGCTAATTTTTATTTAAAACTTTTTTGGTCTTCCCGGATATGATTCTTTTGTTTTAAGTTAAATGATTAATGGTCACAAGATATTAAACACTGTGGTTAGAACTTAAAATTATATTACTTTGTTAATTGGTCATTTTATTCAATGTGCTACTATCATTTATTTGCTTTTAGATACAGGACACCGAAACAAGCATTACATCAGATCAACAGTACTTTTTTTTCTGTTTTATCAATGATAAAACAAGCTTATTTGTTTTTATTTAAATTATTTAAAAGGTGTAAATAAACAATTTCTAGTAAAATTTTTTTTTAATGAATATAGTGTGAAGCCAAAATCACCATTCTTAAAAAACTTATAGTTTTCGTTAAAATTTGGTAAATATCTAGAACTAAATTCTAAACAGTTTTGTTTTACAACTTTTTTGTCTTATTGAGAAGTTCCTACTACAGACAGAGAGTTATAATGGTAAATATAAGTAGTTTTTATGTCTGTAGTCTAGTTGAGAAGTGTGTTTCCTGCGAAAAATAGTTAGAAAGCTTCAAAAATATGAGCGATTACTTATTTGACGTGGAATGCAAATCTATAACAGGCGTTTTGAGGACTTTTTCTGCCAATAAAAAATGCAATTGTTAGTAATAAAAAATAAAAAAAGGCATTTTGATTTTTGATGATAATTCCAAAACCATAAAAGATAGCGGAAGCTGCAAAAAAGATTCTTGAAAAGGAGGAAATTTCCGATAAAAAAGTCCCAATTGCCGGTATTCTATCTCCATTATTTTTAATTTTAATTTAACGCTAAAAATGAGCATCCGCGCGACCTTTTTGGTTGCGCGCTAGGCGTCAAAACCGAGTACGTCACACTAAATAATTTTTTTAGGGTTAAATATTAATTAAACATTTTTAAAAAATTATGCTGTAGTGAGAACACATTAAAAAATGTATTCTCGTTGAAAAATTAACTTAAAAGAAAATTGCCAAATAACAAAATTGTTTTGAGCTTTTTTCCACATTGTACATTACAAAAATGCTTAAATAATTGTCGTATAAACTTTTTGCTTTGTAAAGCCTTTTTCTATACATACTTAACAAGATAAAGCCATAAAAGTTTTAAAAATTTTATTTTATTTTATAATAATATTATAACTTAAATATAGAAAATTTAACTAATATTGTCAAAGTTATAAAATTATTATAAACAAAGCATTGAATTTTTTAAAGTTTTATGGCGTTATCTTGTCTGACATTTTACCATGTTTTATAGATCTAGGATCAAATTTATTATTTACCACAGGTTTTGCGATAAATAAATTGGATCACTCTGTACCACACAGGATTAACTTCAAAGTAGGGTCAATCTGACATTGTCGTTTGGTTTAGCTTTAAAGCAAACGTTAATCTGTTCGCTGCTGGAGTACAGAATGGACAAACAAAACAAATTTAGATTTCAAACGTAACATCACAAACAAACACAAACTTTCAATGCAAAAGTTATACACAGTCGCAACTAAATGTCAGTTTTACTGCATATCGCACCGAAACTTTTAGAGACGTTTCAATACATGTCTGTCGCAAGCCTGATAGTCATAATACTTAGTCAAATACCTGTACTCAATAAAGTTTTAGTCGCTTAGAATTATACATTATGCGACAGAGTTAGTTAAAAACGCAAAAGTTTGAGCTTTTGGCGGTATATGAAATCATCAAAGTATTTTCTTTTATACCGTGTGGAAAAACAAAATATATATATTTTATATATATATATATATATATATATATAAAAATATATATATATATATATATATATATATATATATATATTTGGAATAATTCCAAACATAAAAGATAGGGAAGTGAAAAAGATTTTCGAAAAGGAATTTTTTCCCTTCTTGTAATAAAAAGTCCCAATTTGCTATTTTCCCCAATTTTAATTTACTTAAACCCTAAAGGGCACCCCATTTGGGCGTGGGTAAACCAAGTCAACAAATAATTTTCTTAGTAAATATTATTAATTTTTAAAAATTATGCTGTAGTGAACAATTAAAAATTATTTGTTATTAAATTTAAAAAGACCAAAAAACAATTGTTTGATTTTTCCACTTGTCCCATTTAAAATTGTTTAAATAAGGGTCTTTTGTTTAACTATTTTTTTTTATAATGCAGAAATAAGGTCCGGCATATCAGGTTAAAATTAGTATTTTACTTAACTAATTTTAAATTTACTAAATATGAATGTTATAATTTTGTCAAAGTTATAAAATTATTAAAAAAAATAATAAGGTTGACATTCCTGTTTTTAGTTCTAGGAAATTATTATTACACATTTCGTAATAAGGAACCTGTCCCCAGTAAAAAGTTAACGATTTGTTTTTTAACTTTAACCTTAACTGCCTTAGTAAAATACAAACAAAAAAATTTTAGATTTAAACAAACAAAACAACCAAACGAATAGTTATATCCACCATTCGGCAATTTAAATGTAATATTTTAAAATGCATATCACTGAAACTTTAGAATTTCAATAAAATATGTCTATCGAAAGCCTGATAATCAAAAAACTTAGTATGTATACTAAAAATTTTTGCTTTATTATACCATATCGACAGAAGAGTAAAACGAAAGTTTGAGCTTTTGCTATATGAAATCTCTCAAGAAATTGTTACTTTGCTTAACCCTGGTGGAATATACATACCATACTTATTTTATATATATATATATATATATATATATATATATATATATATATATATATATATATATATATATATATATATATATATATATATATATATATATATAATTCGAAAAGGAAAAGGTTTCTTTTGTGCATAGGGCTCCCAATTAAAAAAAATAATTACGTAGTTAGAGCTATGCTTTTTGCTAATCGCATTAAAACAACGGGGTTTCCAAAAGAATGGAAACCTCGGGTGTGGCTAAGTCGGCTACATGTTTCACCCTTGTTGGGAATGGTTACATCCGCTGTAAGCCAAAGACACGACTGACGAAGGCTCACCAAGTCTTCAAATGCACATAAAAGTAAGGAAACATTTAAACGACTCTGGTGCCATCTAACAGACTAATCCCAATGCAACCAGTAAAGCATATTAATACAAAAAGATGTTAAATAGTAAACAATTTAAATAATGTTAAATAGTGCCATCTAGGTTGACAAGGCCATAACATTTAAAAAACGCAAAACAGACACCTTTTGACAAAGGAGAACGATCCCGATTGTCATTTGTTATTTGGCAGTAAATTTGAATTTTGTTAGGCCGGTTAACCAAAATTCCTCTTATTTGTCAAAATATCGAAAAAATTTTTAATAATAAGTTGTTCAGAATTTAATTCTATGGCTATGTGTAAAATTTTAAGCCATTTGAATAAAAACAAAAATTTTGACATTTTTTTTTTCATAAAAATATTTTTGTTTGAAAAATTTTTCTTTACCATTAAGAAACAGGTTTTCCAGACCTTAACTTATATTTCGGCACAATTTTTTTTCACTTTAGTAATTTAGTCCTTTTTTCAGAATTTTTTTTTAAAAAATAGTATTTTTCGGAAGCCGAGTCATCGCATAGGCATTTTTTAAATACCGTAACTCAGAATTTCAAATATTAATTTTTTATTTGGAGTTATTTGAATAAAAGCAAAAGTTTAACAATTTTTTTAATAACAATATTTGCAATATTATTAAAGTTATTAAAAAAATTATTTAAATGCCTATGCGACAACTCGGGTTTCCGAAAAATAATATTTTTTAAAATTTTGTTCGAAAAAATTAACTAACTTACTAAATTTTAAAAAAAATTGTGCCAAAACACTAGTTTAGGTCTGTTTCCAAATGGCAAAGAAAAATTTTTCAAACAAAAATACTTTTATGGAAAAAAATGTCCAAATTTGTGTTATTATCCAAATGGCTCAAAATTTTACACATAGCCATAGAATTAAATTCTGAAAAACTTATCCTTATAAAATTTTTCGATATTTTGACAGCACTTTTGGTCAACCGACCTAACAAAATTCAAATTAACTGCCAAATAACAAACGACAATCGGTATATATATATATATATATATATATATATATATATATATATTTTATATATATATATATATATATATATATATATATATATATATATATATATATATATATATATATATATATATATATATATATATATATATATATATATATATTTATATATATATATATATATATATATATATATATTATATATATAAAAAAAAAAAAGAACCGGCAGAAATATAGCAATAGATAAAAAAAACTAGTTTTAAAATATATTTATAATTTTACAAACGTAAATAATTTGTTGCCTGTCAGTTTTATTCTAAATAAATATAAATAAAAGTGGCATATGTTTCTGAATGTATACCCAGGTCCATTAGTGCACTTAATCAAATACAAGTATTAATCACCAGTTTGGAAAAGGTCTACATGTCATTATCACGGCAGGATTTCGAACAACCAACCGTACTCCTAAATGGTTTTCTAATTAAAATTTAATTGTCTACGGTAATTACAAAATATTTTGACACACAAACTCATCGCGAAAAATCAAAATTATGTCCCTGACAGTTGTAATTCTACTATTTTATGTTTGTTATATTTTTTGCAGTAGTATACTTTAAAGAGTAATATACAGTGTGTCCCAAATTGGTTGGGAATGTATAGGGATCTTGGAAACCACGATAGATAGAAAATCGGTTAAATGAGGAAAGTTTTGGACAATTATGTTAGTAAGCTAATCCCGTTTACTACATGGTTCTATCTATTTAGGTTTTTGAGAAATTTTGAAAAAACCTAAAACATGCATTTTCGAAAATCGGCCATATTTTTTTTATAAGTAAAAATTTTTTAAATCTGTAAAAACTTCTTCAAAGCAACTTTTTTTGTAGAATATGACCAAGTAGTCAATTTTTATTTTCCACGTTTCGGATTTTTAGAATCACCATCAGCTTTATTTTTTCATATGGACGCCATATTGGATTTTTACGCAGCCAAATAGTGCTTTTTATTCTGATTTCAACAATGTATAACATGTTATAATTTAAGAGTTTATAACCTCATTTATTTCAAAAAACAAATATTTACTCAGTTGGCCTTGATTCCGGCGAATGTCATCTAGCGTCATTATCAAGTTAGCTAGGGTACGTTATTAAAAATTTTTTAACTTTGTGTGTGGTTAACTATTTAAAGAAATACTTGATATTTTGCAACGTTATTTCCAAAGCAATTCGACAATTTTCCTGCAAGGCATCCTAAACTAACATACTTTCGAAAACTGGTTACAAATTTGCTTAAATTCGGAAGTTTTAAAAACCACGACCTATGAAGTTAACCAACATTTTAAAGAAAATCCAACATCTTCAGCCAGGGATGTTGATAGAGAATTCCACATACCTAAGTCAACCATTTATAGGGTAGTTAGGACTATTTAAAAAAATATCGTTAATATGTTGAGAAATATGGACAATATTTTGAATTTAAGGTCGTTATTTTACATCTTCATTTTAGTAGGAATATTAGTTTAGCGACTTTTTATTGTTTTTGTTTTCACTTGTTTCAATTCACTTGTTACGTGCAGTTTTGTTGTAACACGGTTTAACGTTAAAGCTATGTTTGCGAAACCCATTTCTGTAAAATATCTGTTCAGCTTATCTATTTTGCCAATTACTAATTTTTTATTGTTTACAAAAAAAATGACGTTCGCCGGAATCAAGGCCAATTAAGAAAATATTTGTTTTTTGAAATAAATGAGGTTATAAACTCTTAAATTATAACATGTTATACATTGTTGAAATCAGAATAAAAAGCACTATTTGGCTGCGTAAAAATCCAATATGGCGTCCACATGAAAAAATAAAGTTGATGATGATTCTAAAAACCCGAAACGTAGAAAATAAAAAATGACTACTCGGTCATATTCTACGAAAAAAGTTGCTATAAAGAAGTTTTTAGAGATTTGAAAAATTTTCACTCATAAAAAAAATATTGCCGATTTTCGAAAATGCATGTTTCAGGTTTTTAAAAAAATTTATTAAAAACCTAAATAGATAAAACCATGTAGTAAACGGGATTAGCTTACTAACATAATTGTCCAAAACTTTCCCCATTTAACCGATTTTCTATCTATCGTGGTTTCCAAGTTCTCCATACATTCCCCACCAATTTCGGACACACTGTATATAAAATGGAAATTGTATTATATTATGTTGTTTTCTAGATTCTGCTACAACAAAAATAAGAAACAAAATATATTTGTAGTTTTAATTTGATTTTTTTGACAAAAAAATATATTTTTTTAAATTATAAAACCTAACTTAAGTTTTGCTAAACATAATTAACTAACAATTATTTTATTAAAAATGTAAATACATATTGTTTAATTATACATTTTGTTTTTTTTTTTTAATTTTGCTATAATAAAATCAGATGGGTCGTAATTTTTTAAAATCCAAATATCTTGAAAACCGGTGCTTATATCAACTTTTAACAGGTATACCTTTTTGAAGTAAAAATGACAAAACAATTATTTTATTTACTTAGAAATGTAATACAGGGCCGTATTAAAAAGTTGTAATTGTTTAAAATAGTAAAAAGACGTGTAGGTGGCACCCCCTACGAAAAAATCCCCGGATACCAATTTTTACTCCGATATTTACATTATCATAGATTTTATTAAAAAAATAGAAAAAGTTACTAAAAAATTTAACACCCCGTATTTCGGAAACGAAGGCCTTGTGGACTCATATTTGTATAGAATTTATGTTTATTTTTGGACCCTAAATACGTACCTTAAGTATTGAAATTTTCTCATGAATCACCTGTATAATAATTAATTAAATATTATATTATAATATATATATATATATATAATTAAAAATAAAATATGATATATGTTAATTAAATGTTATATAGTCCACCATTTAAGTTATTTGATAGTATATATGTTTAAATCAATATCAGCAAGCAACAAATCATAATAGAAGGGAGACAAAATTATACCTCATAAATCAGGAGTAAGAAGTCCAGCGGTCCTTAACTGCATAGTTCTATTTTCATTTAGCCACATAAAAGCTTGATTAATTGGTATCCAGCTTGGTAATTGGCAAATAAACTACGTCAAATATTCAATTTCCAAGGTGAAAATAAAAATTGTCATTTGGCTTTTGAAACGCTGCGCTAATTGGTCAAACGGGACTATTATTTATCGAAACATATCTGTTTTGGCAGCGTTAGTATTCAATTGATAAATTTTAAGGGTGCAAGTTCGCATCTGGCGCATTTATATTTAGGTCGGTAAATCTATATATCATGTTTGTATTTATCGCATGGTTGCTGCGTATGGATATATTATGCTTATACGAGCTGAAATAATACATGTATACGTTGTCGGGCTTTTTCGCTTTCCTCATTCACGTTAAAACTTATAAATTAAGATGATAAATTATATTATAATTTATTTTTTGTCACCCTTTTTGTGCCCTCGTGTCAACGCGAATAACGGTTTGCTCAGCAGTTCCCTCGCACCCACATCTGTTCTACGCACACTAAGCAGTTTAATTTTTTTACGTTTCTTTTTTTGTATAAACATATTTAGCGAAATAAATTATGAACCGATTTGTACACATTTGTTTTTAGCAGAGTAAGTATAACCATATAATACATACAAAATATTTGAGGTACAGGTAATCGATAAATTTATTTTTGTAAAGTTTGCCCGGATAAAAGATCCATAAGAATTTAGAATAGCATAAAACAAGGATTTCAAAGTTTTTTGTTGTCCTTACTTTGTTTATATTTATTTTTATGACAGTTTTTTACTAAGAATTAAATAACACACCACAATTGCACGTTACTGTAAAAATATAATAGCAGTTTTACTGACTAACTTTCATCGTCCTATAAAACCTGTCGATTAGTTACAGTAATTGGTCACTACCGTGATTGGGCAATGGACTGTGACGAGATGGCTTTGCTTTTGCTGTTTCACTTATCCTAGCAACCGTAAAGGAGCGTCTCATTTGACACTGACGCCTAAGATACCAGCTGTTTTATTTAAAAGGAAACTTGTGTTTTCCACTAATACTCTTGTGTTTTTTTATTTAGATTCTATACGGAGGATATTTATAAAATGTAAACCATATTTGATGTTCTTGTAATATAATAAAAACAAACAAAGGCGTTTTAATTTATTTATTTGGCAGAGTTTTTAATAATTTTATTCAAGCATTTGTTTTTGCCCTGAATGTGCTTTATTTGGTACCAAAATGTCAACATACATACATATTTATATATTTATATATTATATATATATATATATATATATATATATATATATATATATATATATATATATATATATATATATATATATATATATATATAATATATATATATATATATATATATATATATATATATATATAATAAAATAAACTTCTTGAGCCTTGTTATAAATAATAACAAAAAGGTAGAGTTTCTTTGGGCATATAGGCTCCTTAATGAACTGAAAAAAAGATTTAAAGTCCTGGTAGGTATGACTACTAAGCTTGGTTGGTTTAAAATCACGAGGCCTCCAAGTAAATGGATAACCCCGGGTCCAGCCAATCCGATTACACGTGTTTCACCCTTGTTGGGGATGGTCACACCGGATGTAGGCCGTGGACACCCTTGACCTGCAAAGCAGCCAGCTTATGAACATTCGTAACTTAATACGATTGGACGTAAAAGCAACTAGCGCCATCCCATCAAGTAATTTTAAACCAACCAATTGCGCCATGTAGGTGTATTACGCAGAAACATTTAGAACTTGCTTTACACAACACACTTAATGAAAAATGGTTTCTCATTAGTTCACGGCTATGTGAATTTCGAATGAGTTCAGTCGTGCTGTACGACACTTACTTGGAATTGGCAAAAGAGCTCATTCGAAATTCATATCCGTGAACTAATGAGAAGCCATTTTATTAAGTGGGCGTAAAGCTTCTGAATGTTTTGCGTATACCCACATGGCGCACAACATCTTAACCTTCATACTAAAATTGGTTGGTTTAAACCTTGACGGGAATGGCGCTAGGCTTCTTACGTTCAATTGTATTAAGTTACGATTGTTCATAAGCTGGTTTCAGGTCTCACGGCCCATCGTGTGACCTCCCCACAAGAAAACAGTATGGTTGGCTGAGGGTTATCCATTTACTTGGAGTCTCTATTTTAAACCAACCAAGCTTAATGTCATACCTTACCAAGGACTTTAAATCTTTTTTGAGTTCATTAAGGAGCCTATATGCCCAAAGAAACTCTACCTTTTTGTTATTATGTATATTTTTGCGTTTTTTATAAAGAAGGATTTTAAGGCAGATCAGGCAGGCTAAAAATATGTACGGGGTGCAATTTATAATTTAAAATTTTGGGGTAGTTTTCAGTTAAACAGAAAGTTAAAAAATTGGTTTTATTTTGTTATTAAAAAAGTGTCCTTATGACAGATGCATCACCCACATTTTAAAAATTAATTTGAATAAATAAAAAAATTATGGGATGTTACATGTTCGCTGTGTCACCCGGTTTATACAATACACAAAAAAAAATTATATGTAAAGTTATGTCAAAAAAGCTTCAATCATATAATTGTTTTTATAGAAATGTGTGTCATATAACAAGAAGTTATGATGTATGCTTTTAAAGGGCAAAACTCTATATTTTAAATTAGCAAATAAGGGTTTTTTATTAACAAATAATATGTTTTACCATCAGCTTTGGGGCAACTAATTTAAAGCCAATAAAAGGGCACACAACCAAGTACTATATAAAGCGACACTTATATGTCCAAACGTATGTAACTAACCAAGCTTATATTTAAGGCGTTTTCTTGAATGGCGGCAATCAGTTAAGTACAATTTTCACAAATTCATTGTAACTAAATGGCAAACCTAACTTACTTTCAAAAAGTTATCAAACTTTAAAATCACTTAAACTGTGTAAATTTAATGGAGCATAAATTTACCAAAACAGAATTTTTGTAGAGAAAGTCGCTTTAACATTTTAAAAGTAAGTTCCGATATTCCATATGGCATATCTACTTGAGCAAAGCTAAATGCAATGCATGTCTATAAAACCACCACATCTAAAATATGTTTCATGTTTGCATCTGCTTGCTTTACATTTTATAGTATGCACAAAGCAAAAGGTATCCCTTAAGCGAAAATACTAACTTAATAATCAAAGTAACCTAAACGATTAAAGAAAATAACAAGTATATTCTCCAAAACATATTTTAAAGTTAAATTTTTGTCAGGAATTGACTATTAAATAGACACATATAAAATTGTTTAGTAATACACCCTCATAACTGCTTAGCTCTTTTAAAAGAGTCAAAGCAAACCTTTTTTTAATTGAGGTAACCCACATACCGGGTAATCACAAAAGCGCTACACAAACATTAACTTTATTGAACAAAAATATATTAAATTCTGCTCACATGGTCTATTGAAATGTATATTTAGCAATATTAAAAAAACATCTATCGTTTTCAACTTGCTAAAAAAAAAATTTAAAAATGCTTTTTAACGATGTATCGTTAGCTGACATTTGTTTTCCAAGGGGCGACACAACATATATTTTCTTAAAAAAAAACTGCGACAACCTAGTAAAATAAACAAGAAAAATTACACTGGTCAACAATTGATCTATGCGGAAACACCGAAAGTGGTAAGGTGCTATCAGGGTACTTTGGGTCATTAACTACGATGAGAGGGTCGGTTAACTTCTATCACGTCAGTTTCAAGGTCATTTGAAAGTCAAGTGAAGAAAACCCATCGAAAAAATATGGAAAAATTCATGCATATGTTTTGAGGTCGCTAAATTCGAATCCAGCGTTTAATTACCTTTATCCTAGAGGTCATTCAAGGTTATTTTGAAACGTTAAGTACGATTAAAAAAATCTGAAAAAAATGTGTACCTATGTTTATGAGGTCGGCAAATAGAAATTTGAGGTCAGTTAACCTCCATAAGGTCAGGTTCAAGGTCATTTAAAGGTCAAGTGGGGAAAAAAGCATAGGCAAATCTGAAAAAATTTATGCATATAGATAGATCGGAATTAAAAAATAGTGGTTACAATTAGCTTACCCCTTTTTGAAAAATGCAAAAACAACATACATTCTTCTTCTTCTTCTTTTTCTTCCCTGGAAGCCGTCTTGATTCACTACCGGAGGGAGCGCAGCCTCTTGGGGTTTTTGTGCCTAAACTTCCATTATTCTTTATACCAATCCTCTCATTAGTCTCGTTCCTTCCACAAGTCTTTTATAACTCCGAGACTGGTTGGTTGATATATTCCTGTGGGCTCATTATCGGTTGCCCAAATAATGCCTGTCTTTTGTGATTCAATGCTTCACATTCGCACAGGATATGGTAGGCTGTTTCTTCCCCCTCGTCGCATATTCTGCAACTTGGGTCCCTAATGGGTGAACCTATCTTGTGTAGGTGTCCTCTTAGGCTATCGTGCCCTGTAAGCAACCCTACCGTTATGCGAAATCTTTTCCTACTTTGTCTGAGTAGTTCTTATTTCGTTTTTTTGGATGGGTCCCTTATGAAGCTTTTTCAATGTCTAATTCTACTGAGGTTTCCCCAGTATTCCTCGTGTCTGTTTTGGATCCATTCTCTGGTTTACCCTTGTGCTGTGGTTTTGGTCACTCCAACGCATGTTCTGGTCCAAAGTATGGTGTGGATGATCCGTCTCGCTAGCTCATCCGCTTTTTCGTTGCCTTCTATTCCCGAATGTCCTGGTACCCACAAGAGAGTTACTCTGTTGCGTTCTCCCAAGACTTCCAGTTCTTTTTGGCATTCCCATGTCGGCTTGGACGTGACCTTGGGGTTTACTAGTGCCCCCAGTGACGCTTGGCTATCTGGTATTATGCAGATCCGCTTATTTTTATAAGCCCTCCTGTTGTTTTCTTTTGCACAGTGCAGTAAAGCATATATTTCCGTTTGAAATACAGAACTGTGTGTTGGAATGGAGAATTGTGAATTCTTCATTTCACTCATTCAACACACATACAAACATACATACAAAACCATACATACATAAACCTATAAAATTTTGTATACTTGTTTGAAAGCCCTTATAGATTTCATTAAAATGAAATTAAAATATACTATCAAATATAAATTTATTGTAAATTATGTTTTGTATATTTTCATTAGAACTACTAAACATATTTTTGGGAGCTTTAAAAATGCCCTTAAAGTATGTGACAAATCGACAATAATTCTATTTTGGTCACATATCTCTTTTTCAATTAGTGTAAACATGAACTTAATTTACTGGGCTATAAGTTACACGCAATTTACAAAACGCAGACGTGTTGAATTATATTTTAATTATAAAGTTATTTTCAGTAGTAACTAACGTTAACGTGCGTTCTCCTAATTCACTTAATGCTCTAAAATAGTCAATTACTGTTGGAGCTGGAATGCGGTTAGATCCTCAACACTCTCATCTTTTAATATAATATATCATAACGTTGGCTTCGCTAGAAATATTAGCTTAATGGTAATCATTACAGCATATCTCAATAATCAGGAATCTCGCCCTGAATTATTACACAATTTACATACAAATTTATTTTAGAAGATAACATTAATTTGCCATGCTGTACATTTTGCGGTAACAAACGTTTTGGTAATGAATAACTAATACCTATGCATTTTTATTAAAATTTAAACATTATGCAAATTGGCTCATTTACATTTTATTTGTCTACCAGTTTATGTCAATTTATTTAAATGCCACTGTAATTTTTCTAGAAAATTTATCAATTTACTTGAAAACCCTTAATTTTATTTACGTTTTTAAAAATAAAAATATAGTTATAAGGCTTAAGTTGGAATATTTTAATTTTATGAACACATTTAAAATATAAAAGACCTTTATTTCTCTAACAAATATTTATTTAATAATATCATAACAAAAATACGTATAATATATTAAAACACATATTTTTTTATTAATACAGACAGATCAGTAAAAAAACTTGCCAAAACAAAAAGAACTTTTTGTAATTTTAGATCTCAGCACATCTTCTTCTTCTTATTTTTCCCTGGGAGCCGTCTTGATTCACTACCTGAAGCAGCGCAGCCTCTTGTGCTTTTTGTGCCTAATCTTCCATTATCTTTTATACCAATCGTCCTATTAGTCTTGTTCCTTCTACAAATCTGTATAACCCCGAGACTGGTTAGTTGATATATTCCTGTGGGCTCGTTGCCCAAATAATGCCTGTCTTTTGTGATTCAATTCACATTCGCACAGGATCTGGTAGGCTGTTTCTTTCTCGTCGTCGCACATTCTGCAACTTGGGTTCCCATTGTATGAGCATATCTTATGTAGGTGTCCTCTTAGGTCATCGTGCCCTGTTAGCAACCCTTCTGTTATGCGAAGTCTTTTCCTACTTTGTCTGAGTACTTCTTCCTACGTTCTTTTGGATGGGCCCCTTATGAAGCTTTTGGCATATCTAATTCTACTGAGCTTTCCCCAGTATTCCTCGTGTTTGCTTCGGATTCATTTCCTGGTTTGCCCTCGTGCTGTGGTTTTGGTCACTCCAAGGGCAGGTTCTGGTCTAGGTGGATGATCCCTGTCTCGCTAGCTCATCCGCTTTTTTGTTGCCTTCTATTCCTGAATGTCCTGGTACCCACAAAAAAGATACTCTGTTGCGTTCTCCCAGGACTTCCAGTTCTTTTTGGCATTCCCATGTCAGCTTGGACGTTACCTTGGGGTTTACTAGTGCCCCCAGTGAAGCTTGACTGTCTGTTATTATGCAGATCCGCTTGTTTTTATAAGCTCTCCTGTTATTTTTTTTTTGCAGAGTGCAGTAAAGCATAAATTTCCGTTTAAAATACAAAACTTCCGAATATCCACTAAATATTTGATGTTTTCGACCCTATTTTGTGCCGTGTCAAGTAAAGATGTGCAGTTTTTAGAATTTTCAATCTACTTGTGTCCTAAAACCAACTTACTACCAAATTTCAAGTTTCTACTCCCTAACTTTGATGAGTCAATAAGTGTCGGTAATGAAATGGGCGATTTTTAAACTGAAATAACTTAGAAACCAGATCACATAACCATCCTATTTTTTTACAAATAATTATAATATTTATGTAAATTTACATGCCAAATCCCATACTTTTAGGTGAAACGATAACGAAGTTATGATAGGGGTAAAATGAGTTAAAACATTCGCGCCTTAGGCCGGGACTTGGCCTAGTGCCCTACTGGGTCTAGGTAAAGGTTTCAAATAACTATATGCAAAATTTTCAAAGCGTAAAAATAAGGTTTCAATATCGTATTTCCTATATTTTATACTCCCACCAACAAAAAGAAACATTAGATTTCAGTCTTTTTTACTTCTTGTGGGCGTGCAGTATCTTGGTGTTCTAATAATAATAATAACTAAGCAGAATTGGTCTGAGCAACGAATAGCTGTGAATCATTTAACGCCAAATTATGATACTAAACAACGAATAGCTGTGAATCATTTAACGCCAAATTATGAAACTTAAAAATAGAATATTTTTCATGTTTATACTTTGTCTTGAAAATACAAAGCGTTAGGGATTAATTCCTATTAAATTTTTTGTTTTATATATTTATTTTCTTTTCTTAATACCAGTACATTAGCAATATTAAAAACAAGTACGTTATTTCAGTTAAAAACAAATACTATCTAGAAAATCTAGACATGTATCCAAATTATAGAATACTGAAATCACATTCAGCCAAGTTAACAGCAAGTTTTACCGGAGTGGGTAGTACTAACCAGAACTAGCAATTAGCTGTCAAAAACTACTACTAATTACCAGACGTGAGATCCGAGTAAAATATAAACTAATGTTTAATACTTCTTCTCGGATTGCAAAAAACAAATAACAATAAAAAAGTTTGGGAAACCATTAGTACTTTAAAAATATATTTTTGCACCGTTTTGTCATGATTGCTTAATTGTACTGCAAAATGGAAATTGTCGCGTCATGTTACGTCGTTAGTGCTCTTTTTTCTAATCATTATCACTGTGCGTATTACCGCATAACCCAAAATTAAAAACGTATACGCTGTACATGTTTTATTACCCATTGCAGCAGAGCATGCAATTTTTATTTAAATTCGGGTCTAGGTCATAGCAACGAATAGCAAATATTGGTTATTACTTTTTAATTTCTCCATTTCATCAAGAATATAAAACGCGGCCTGTTGAATACATGTGGGGACTGAAAAACAAATTTTGAATTTTCGTTTAATCGATTTAAATTAGAAAGTTGGATAAATAAAAAAGATGAGAGCCAATATCGAATGGGATCAATACGTGTGCCAATTTTTTTTCTTTTCTGATTGAATAAAGGAAAATACACAAGTAGCTAAAATTTGTTTTTCTTTTATACTAAATTCTATTGAAATTTGTTAAGTAAATTTTATTAAAATTATCATTAGGGTAAGTTCCGGCTTGACGAGTGCAGGGTATATATTACATGAAACTTTTCAGCGTTTTCTCCCCTCATCATAACTTCGTTATCGTTCCACATAAAGATATAAGATTTGGTAAGTATATTTACACAAGTATTCTTAGCACATAAAAAGATTAATTGAAAAAGTTATGTTAAGTAGTTTCTGAGATATTCGATTTAAAAAATCTTTCATTTTACCAAAATTGACTCATTGCCTCATCAAAATATTAGGGCACATCTTGAGGCAGTAGAAACTTTAAATTTGGTATGTAAGTAGTTTTCGAACACAAATGTGGCAGGTATAATTAATATCTACACAGACGGTTCGAAAACAAAAGAAGGTACGGGATGTGGATTTATTCTAAATCTCTTTACTTAAACATCAAATGGGCTATGGGTGAGTTGGCCAGCGTGCTCCAAACTAAGCTCACAGGCATAACCGTAGCTGCAAAAGAAATAAGCAGTAGAAAAATCACTGTCAATGGAAAGTCGTGCTTATCCAAATAGATTGCAGACAGACACTACTAGCCCTAAGGAGACCACGCTACACCTCGGGTCTGGTACTAGAATGTCACTGTGCCCTTGTGGAAGCTTCCAGCATGAACGTGGTCACTCTCTGCTGGACCAAAGGACACGCGCACTCCAAAGGCAACCGCATCGCTGACTCGTTGGCCAGGAAGGCTGCCGGGACAAAACCTTATGGACCCGAACCTTTCGTAGGTCTGACAGGGTCTACGATGAGGGACCTAATTAAAAAACACTCTCATCAGCAGTTTACAACACGATGGGATGAAACAGTAAACTGTAACTATTCCAGGGAGTTATTGAACTATCCTGACAGAGATACAGCTAAACACCACTTGGCAAAGCCTAGGGCGAGCCTTCGTCTAATCACGGGCGTTCTTACTGGACATTATCAACTACGGAAACACCTCTTTAAAATGGGTATAAATGACACAACTCTGTGTAGAGGTTGTGAACAGGAAGACGAGACGGTGGAGCACATCCTTTGTGACTCACCTGCACTCTCGTCCAAGAGAAGATCCATGCTGGGCGAGTATTGGCTTTCTTTGGCGACGTTCTCACCGACTTCAAATCAGTAGAATGAGCAGCGTAGTGAGTGAGGAGTTCTCTGTAGGAGGTAGCACAACGGGCCTACTGAGGCCTAGGTGCAGTGATGTTTATCAACCTCCGCACTTTCAGATACAGATACAGAAGTAGTTTTTAGAACACAACTAAAGGAAAACTCTAAAAACTGCACAATTTTTCTCGGAACACCCTGAAAACTGGGCAGTAATATCGCATATTTAAGGGGTATTTAAGAAGCCTGCAATCTTATTGAAACTGAGTTTCTAAGGTCATAATGTTTTTAGAATTTAAAATGCAGGCAGGATTTTATTTACTAAAGAAAAAAAAGATCCTATCAAAGACACTTATATAGAGGCCAAGTTCCTATTCAAAAATCTCGGTTCTTATAGTACTAAAATTAGACCAAAATCTGTCCACAATTTTGTTTCCCTTTTTTTTGACTTGTCAAGTTTTTGTCTGTCTGTTTTATTAAAAAAAAAGAGCTATCTGTATTATTAAAAACGAATATTTTTTACTACAGGGAGATGAGTAAAAAACTTGCCAAGTCAAAAAAGAGTGAAACAAAGTTCTTGAGAGAACTTGAACTAATTTTAGATCTCAATACTTAAAGGGGTCAAAGTTTTTGGATAGGAACTTGGCCCCTGTTTTACAAGTGTTTTGGGTGGAAATAAATTTTAAAGGGACTTTGATAACTGTCAGATAACAGATTTAAAAAAAAAACCGTCCAATAAGAATTATACTTGTTTATAATAAAGGTACATACGAGTACACACCTAATAACTAGGTCAAATTAAAGATAAATTTTTTAACTATATAAAAAAGCGCATAAAGCACGTCCAGACACTGCTCACGTTCATTTATGAGTGCTAAAAAGTTTCGGAGATGTCGTGAAATTTTGAACTATTTAAACCACGCGTTTAGGACATGTATGAGATTAATATTTCTGTAAATGCAGTTAGTTTTCCTGAAATAATAATGAGAATAAAGCATTTTATGTGGCTGTTTAACCGTTTTAACATACTTACGTTTTTATTGGAGATTAAATAATACTTTTAAGCCACCAATGACTTATTTAGGTCTTAGTATATTAGCCGATGTGTTTTAAATACTAAAATTTTCATCTTAAAAGTGCATTTACGCTACACCTTAGGGGTCGGGCAAAAGGATGCGGAGACGGTGGGCGGAGACTAACAAACTCCCATTCCACAATTTCTTATAGCCGCATTAAAAATATTATATTTCATTTAGGTTCTTCCAAATTTGGTGTATCGATGCGATGTTGTTTCCGATTGCAAGCCTACAGGAAATAACGTTTTTTGGTAACTATTTTTCACTTAAATGACATAAATTATACACCATTTTAAAGGTAAGGAAATAATCTATGCCTCTGCTGTAACGGATTTTGGAAATATGAGTCGAGTTAAGAGAAAATAGTATCTAAGCATAACCGATTTTAGGGTGACTTTCACTCAAGCAAATATTAAAAACTAAATCCAAATTTAAAAAAACTATTACAGCAGAAACCTAGATTTAAGTGTTGGCTTTCATATAGTTTTTAAAAATTATCGATAACTTATACCGTTTTTGAGAAAAACATTATGCGAACCCCAAATTGGATCCAATTTTCGCGGCGCAATGGACTCTTAAGTGCTCGTCAGCTATAAATAATAACATAAATTTTATTGAAAAAGGCAAATTAAAACATATACTATAATTCTTAAATCGTTTTAGTTGTACAGCTTAAGGAATATATAGGTTCTAATATAATAACACCCTATGTTTTTTTTTAATTTTAACATCAAAGGTAAGATTTAATATCTTACCTATAAACAATGATATTTGTTTTATAAGTAGACGCTTTTTGTCTCTGGTGTTCAATAAACGGTGTTATACATATGACATATGTGTTAAAACTTGACAATTTTTGTCTAAACGATATCAAAGTTACAAACTTGGGTAGCAATTTTTCCTGAAAAGCCTAATAATTGGCAACCTTCGGCTTAATTGCTCATCGAATGATTAATTTCCTAATAAAATAAACTTTTTAATGTTTCAGTCTACAAATAAAAAAAAATAATGTTTCGCCCATTTAAAAATTTAAAAAACAATTGGCAACAGCGCTACCTGTAGCGTGGTGTCCATCAAGTCAGTCGTGCATTGTGCACTCGGGAATATGCTGAAATACATATTTACGGCGAGGCAAACAAAAATGCTAATCTAGCAGCTCATATTAACGTGAAAGATTTCCACAACGGTATCAAAGAGTTTTGGAAACAAGAGTGTGCAACCGAGAAATTCTGGGAGGTACATAACTGTGGAATAAGAAAAAAGAATTTTGGAAATTACGGAAGAAAATCCTGGTATTAGTACAAGGTCATTAGGCCGCGAAGTAAACGTATCACATACTATAGTTAATAGCTGTTTCTTTTTTTATAATTAGAGACTTTCTACCCTCTAAGCAAAATAAAAAAATGCTGTTTTAAAACATAATAATTTGTGTTTTTAAAATGAATATTCAGTTTAATTTTGTGGTAAGTACAATTATTTTCTAATTACAATTAAAAACCCAAATAAATTATAAAGTAAAGAAAAAACGTTATTTTTCCGCAGGGGAGGCTGGTACATTAAAGCGGAGCTGCAGACCTTCCAAAAAAAAATCGGAAAGCTGTTTCTTCTTTAAATTAATTTACGCAAAAACAGGGGTTACGTTTTTTTTTAAATATTCATTTTAAAATAATGCAGTAATTGACTTATGCAGATTGTTACTTTTTTGTGATACGTAAATACAACATGTTAAAACACTTGTTACCTCTTGTATCATAAAAACATCAACCTGCACAGTTATATCGATATTGTTTTAAACGGCTTTAAATTATTTTAAATTTAATTTCATTAGCATATTTATTCATGATACATTAAGGTACTTAATTTAAGCGGAAACGAAATCTTTTTAGTGCTTCTATAACGGAAGATCCATGGTTAATCTATTGCTATGCTGCAAATCATTGTGTCGTCTATTAGAAAGTTGAGTAAACCAATTAATAAATTTACCAGTGATTCGATACGTTGCCAACCCTTTCCAAGATACGTTACACAAATTACACGACTAGGGGCTCATTTAGAGTTTACCCGAATTCAAGATGACCCCGAAGGTCCATCGAGTAGTCTATGGCTCTCTCTGTCTATTTGCCTTTCTACCAAGTTTTCAGGCCAACATCGCTATGTAAATAAATATATACAATTAAATTCTGCTTCACTTATTGAAATAAAAATTTTGGGAGTTTGATTGCGTTTTGACCTATGCAAATAGTTGGTCATTTAACTTTATAAAGTTTTATTTGGTTAAGAAAAAGAGTATTAGGTAGGGTAACTTGTAAGAAAAACTATGATGTATGTTGGTACATAAAAGTAAGCTAATAATACTTAATTTTTTGTGTTGTAGCAGACAGGTGATAGAATACTTAATTAAACCAAAAATTTAAAATTTACCAATTGCATCGACCAATGAGGTATTTTATTGAGATATGCAAAACAATTTGGATAACTTTAAAAGATACGTTTATAAGGTATTTGTTGATACTAAGATAATGGCAAAGAAACAAGCGAATCAATTTAAGTGACATGGCTACATTGGTGATTAAATTATCTATTTTACATTAAACCCGATAATATTAAAAAGAATGGTTACAAAATATTTCTTTCAATTTGCGAAATTTTACTATTAATTACATTCATCCACCAAAGTGAACAAAAAACCCAGTTTAAATGGTTTTATTTTAATAAAATTTTGTATAAGTACTTAATGAAGCATAATGAGTAAACAATTAAAATATTGCATTGCTTTAAAGCCCTTTTACCTTAAATAATGTGTGGATGCTCCCCGATGTGCATTCTCCAACGCGTCTAGGCATGCTTCTGATCAGGTGGTCAATGTCCTCCTGTGGTATCTCATTCCAGGCATTCAGCAACTTCTCTCGAAGTGCTCCTAGAGTCTGAGAAGGACGTTGCAAATTGAGCAATCTCCTACCCATCATATCCCACACGTGTTCAATTGGGGATAAGTCGGGAGATCTTCGTGGCCATGGTAACAATGTGACATCATTCTGTTGAAAGAAGTCCATTGTGACTCTTGCAACATGTGGTCGGGCATTATCTTGTTGGAAAGTTGGATTTGCCAGGGTGTCAAGATATGGTAAAAGATGGGGTTCTAGAACTTCTTGTTACCTCTGATGAAGATTAGAGGTGACCTGGAACCATAAGCTATAGCACCCCAAACCATAACTCCAACAGTGTGATGAACATGTCTTTCAACAAAAAACTGTGGATTCCTCCTTTCACCACGTCGCCTTCTAACCCTGGCTCGACCATCGTGCATGCCTAAACAAAATCGAGACTCGTCACTAAAGACAATACTGTTTCATTCCTGATCCCAGAGTGACCGTTCTCTGCACCACTCAAGGCGATTACGTCGGTGTTCTGGAGTTAAAGGGAGGACCCAGTGTGGTCGGTATGAAAACAGGCCAAAACTTCTCATTCGTCGGTAAACAGTTTGCATGCCAGTAGGTCTTCCATGTTCTGCAAACCATTCATTTGCAATGGACCTGGTAGTGGAGAAACGGTCCCTTAAAGCCAATAATCTTAGGCGACGATCTTCACGGGCTGTTGTTCTACGGCAGCGTCCAGTGCCCCTTGCTCTTCGCGTACGGCCTTCTTGAAGCCATGCCTGACAACACCTAACCACAGTGTCTACACTTCTTTGCACTCTAACTGCAATTTCCCGAAAAGAAAATCCAGCTTTCCGAAGTCCCACTATACGGCCCCTCTCAAACTCACTAAGTTGACAAAATCGTACAGGTCTCCGTACTCTAGGCATCGTAACCAATCGTAAAGAATGTCAAAAACCAAAATCCGCCAAATTTGGATCTTTACTGCGGCTGCAATATTCATTTTTAGATTGTTAGTGAATTTAAAAAAAAGCAGTATAAAAACCGAAATCTCAGACTGATAAGGCTGCAAATTGTTATTTTCAATAAGACAAATAAATTTACCAAATTTTATTTAAATAAAACCATTTAAACGGGTGTCATTTATTAAATATATATATATATATATATATATATATATATATATATATATATATATATATATATATATATATATATATATATATATATATATATATATATATATATATATATATATATATATATATATATATATATATATATTATATATATATAATATTATATATTATTCAAAAGATCTAAATTTTGAGTTTAAAAAATGTATAAATTTTTAATGAGGAATCGAATCAAAAAAGTCCTACGTCACATTATAGAGAATGACCGGGGAAAATTTTAGCCAAATTGTTTCAGTAAATTTTAAGATATCAAGTAGATCGATTTGAAATTAGTCATTCCAAGATAAACCACGTTAACGGCTACCTGACATGCTTACTTCATATTGCTATAACTTTGGAAATGATTTGTTAAAATTTTCCTAAAAGTATAAACAATCTAATTAGTAAAAATAAATCGATTTTTTGAAAAAATCAAGATGATGTAACCCCATAAATCAAATTAACAAACTGGTAAGTTTTAATATTGTTAGTATCTTAGTAAACATATCTGTAGGTAAAACATTACCTATTGTAAGAAATAAAATGAAATATGTTTGCTTTTTTGGTGAAGATACCAAATCAAATATATTTCCTTGAAAGTGTTAGACAATGTTATGATTTTAATAGCACTTATATTTCTGTCACCCATTGTCTTTTTTTAAATTGGTACACAATGCATAATAATAAAATAAAATAAACACACTTTGTACCTAAAGTAGAAAAATAAATTTTAAAAAATGTATTTTTCTTTGTGTATTAATAGCCATTAGAAGCGTTTATATGTCTTTTATGTAAAGATAAGGAAAGTAAAGGTAGAATAACGAGCGCATAATAAGTAAGTGTATGTGAAGTACAACTTGAGATAATGACGTATACGGATAGAAGTTTGCAAAGCTGAATAAATTCGGCGTTAACCGGGGAACGAAGATGTTTTTACCACCTCAGGGTGATGCATTACATCACTAGTCAGCTCTGGCGAACTGGCAACTTCAAATGGCGGAAAATTTTATAGTATTTGCCGACAAATTACTAAGATTTATACATATGTAAGTGCGAGTAAGACATAGCACAAAACTAAAATGTCTGGAGCGCTCCTCGGTTCATAAATACCGGATAAATTTACTAGAGGGTGACATCAGTCGCTTCTAGAGTTTTCTTCAAACGTTAATGAAATGCCATAAAAAACAATTTTCTGAACAGGCTTTTCCTGCAGTGAAATTCCGTTACCAAATAAAAATATGTTAGTAAGATAAAAAAGGTACATAATATATTTAATTTAAACATGATGTCTACCTTGGAGTTGTGATACATTGTAATTATTACAATAATTTTGATTTTATGTCTATCTTGTTAAATATTAATAAAATAAAACATACATACAATAAGATAAAATCAAAATTGTTTCAATAATTACAATGTATCACAACTCCAAGGTAGGCATTCTGTTTTATTATGTATCTGATTTTAATTTACATTGGAACTTTTAATTGTCGGTTTAATTCGTAATAAGTTTAATTTTTTACTGTTATCCCTTTAAATTGTAAAAGTATGGTGTGACGTTCTGTTTTAACTTTAGTTGCATTGTTTTTTAGATACCTACGCTTGAAAAAGCACAATAAATGATGTGTGAAACGTTGCAATAAACCTCTAACAATTAATTTATTAACCTATTTCCAAAACTAAAAGGATATATTATATATATATATATATATATATATATATATATATATATATATATATATATATATATATATATATATATATATATATATATATATATATATATATATATATATATATATATATATATATATATATATATAAAATAGCGCCATCTCGTCAAGTCTTACGTTTAATTGTATTGAGTTACAATTGTTCTTAAGCTGGCTGCTTTGCAGGTCAAGGGTGTCCACGGCCTACATTTGGTGTGACCATCCCCAACAAGGGTGAAACACGTGTAATCGGTTTGGCTGGACCCGGGGTTATCCATTTACTTGGAGGCCTCGGAATTTTAAACCAACTAAGCTTAGTAGTCTCATCTAACAGGACTTTTAATCTTTCTTTTCAGTTCATTAGGGAGCCTATATGCCCAAAGAAACTCTACCTATTTGTTATTATTTATAACAAGGCTCATAAAGTTTAATTTTATTTATATGTAGAATGTTATGTTAATTTTAAAACACCAAGTTAAAGAAAAACTTTTTAGATTTCCTTTTCTTTTCCTGAACACCGCTTTTAGTCAAACTACATTTTATATGTTTTGTTTATGGGATTTTCGTGTATTGAATAAAAAAGTGTATAGGGTTGCGTGCTCTAAAAAAGTGCGGCTGAACACAAAAGTAAATTATATTTAAACACATGAATGTGCCAACGTAATAAAAGAACCAGGTAACAAAGGTTTGCGTAACTAATTAGCAACATGTAAATTAACAACTTTGGTGTAATTAGTTTTTAAAGCTGAAAGTAAAAAATACCTTTTTTAAATGTTTGATTGGTATTTTCAATCATGCATATTGAAAATAATTTTCTGTAAGCGTTAAAAATACCTTGGTGTAGTTAATTGCCTCCAAAAGTGATTAAAGGTTTTATCAGCAAGGATAATAGGAGATAGTTATCCATAATAATCGATCCCACCAAAAACACGTATGCTAAATTAAGATCCAAAATTAAACTAAGTTTTATCCACAATTTTTATTTTAAATAAATTACATAACTAACACCCTTTATGTCTCTATGATACATAACTGAGTACCCAACTATTATGTGTGCCAAACTTTTAATTTAACACACATAATATAACATTATGTCAATCAGATTGCAAAGTTGTAAAATACTCTACAAATACAACTGGAAAAAGTCCCTTGAGTTTCTTGGTGAATCCCAGATCGTTGCTCTTGACATATCTAAAGCTTTCGATCAGGTCTAGCATGACGGGCTTCTTAACAAACTTTTTTCTTACGGTCTTCCACCTAAGCTTTGCTTTTGGCTCTCCAGTTTCCTTTCCAATCGACGTATATCAGTTACTGTAGATGGTCATTCTTCCAGCTTCTACCAGGTTAATGCTGGGGTGCCCCAGGGCTTAGTACTGGCACCCACTCTGTTTCTTCTACACATTAACGATTTTCTCTCTTCCACAATCAATCCCATTCATAGTTTTGCTGACGATAGTACCCTTTACTCTAAAATTTAATTTCTCAAGCCAGTCAATAAGCCTGATTTGGAAACCAAGCGTAGGTCAATGCTCATCAGACTCATTTTGGATTGGGGCGCCAAATATCTTGTTCAGTTTAATGCCTCGAAAACACAGTCATGTTCGCTGTCGCGAAAAAAATCGGTCAATTTCATCAGTTACATATGAGCGGCCAAGTTCTGCAGAACAAAGAGTCGTTTAATCTTGTCGGCGTTACTTTTGAGAATAAACTCGACTGGCACAACCACATTACATCCATAGACTCGGCAACTTCAAGAATGCTTGGATTCCTCTTTTGAGCCAGAAAGTATTTCTCTTTTTCCAATCTGTATACTCTGTATGTATCCCAAATCAGACCCTCCTTAGGATATTGTTCTCATGTCTGTGGAATGGCATCTCCTACAACACTTAGCATTCTGGACTCCATTTAAAGAAGAGCCGTTCGTCTTAATAATGATCCCACGCTTACAGAAAGGCTTCCTCCTCTTGCCCACCATCGACCTGTAGGGGATCTGTCGCTCTTCCATAGGTATTTTCACGGCTTCTGCTTAGTGGAGTTGGCCACTATAATTCCCCCTCTGGCAGCTTCCAACAGAGCAACACGTAGTGCAACTTTTATGCATCCTTTTACAGTTTAACTTGAGAGGCCACGAACGTCCCGTTTTCTTCGTTGCTTCATTCCCAGATTGTCCAGACTTTGGAACCTGCTACCCGCAGAAGTTTTTCCTTCTCCTCCCAGGTTCCAAATATTTAAGTCCCGTGTGCACAAACTTCTCTTACCACTCTTAAGATACCCACGGTACGATAGTACTTAGGCATCAGCTTTCGTGGACTGTCCAAAGATTTAAAAAATAATAATACCCCACATATGATTCGGCTTTATAGGCCTTTTTAATGCTAAAAAAAACCCACGACTCTAAAATTGCCAAGGTGGTATTATTGTAACTTGATAAATTTTGGAGCAATCATCGAAGGCTTGTTTGAAGCCACTATATACTATACTAACCCCTCCCCCATTGCATTAACTTTGTTTAAGTACCAAGATAGCTGACCATAGCAGCTTTAAAAACAACGCAGTAGTAACACCACAGACAACACAAGCTCCCTACCTATTTCGTGAAACCACTAAAAACAACAGCTTAAACGGCAGCCTCATTACCTACAGTTTGCTCAGAATTGATATTGTATTTTAAAATTAATTTTAAAATACGGCATCAATTCTGAGCTGATGAGTCTGCCGTTTAAGCTGTTGTTCTTAGTGGAGATAATGACAAGATTGATGTAGTACTGTTGTCTCTAGATCTAGAGGCTGCTAGTTAAGTTAGGACTAAGATCATCGGTATGAACTTAACAAAAATATCATGCCAGTTAACACGGATATTTACCACATACGCACACAATTAACCAGCTATGACAATATGACTTTTTAAAGATAAATGAGCCATGACTACGACAAAAACTCACTTGGTTTCTTTGACCTAAAAGACATACGCCCATTATGAAAATGCACAATTTCATAAATAGATTTTTAAAACTTATAATGCCTTTTGATGTTTGTAAAAAGAAATGATTAAATTAAAACCCATCCAGCTTACTTTTCTTAACAACGTATACCCTTTTTTAATTTAAGAATAAAAATGCATTCCAGAAAAGCAAAAATACAATTAAAAAGAAAGAACTCGTTTTTGCTAACAATATTAATGGTTCGAAATAAAGAAAAACTTGATAAAAACAACCATTTTATATTTCAAAAGTTGCGGTTAAGAAGTTTTAATTAAATAAAAATGGATTTCAAAAGCCTGATGTTCCGCTACATAAGAAACGGACGGTAAGTTCGACTGTAAAACGTTTATTTATCGAATCTTTCAAAACAATTTAAGGGATTTTCACCTAAGCATTCCGTATTGAATTATTTATGTTCAGTCCTTTCAAATCCTAAAAGGAAAGCAATATGTTTCGCTTATTTGTGAAGCAATACAAAATATTAATTCCTTTCCCTGTTTTATAAACGATCAGATTTTTACAGTTATATATAAAACAATAAATTCGATTACTTCTTCAAATTTATTATTTGAATATAAAGTATTTTTTAACATAAATATTACAAAATTAGTAAGTATTTATAAAATTATGTTTACAGCGTGTCCTGTATTGCTATCTCGTTTGGTATACATCCATAGCCTCGGCAGCTTCAAAAAAGCTTGGATTCCTCTTTTGAGCCAGAAAGTATTTTTCTTTTTCCAATCTATATATTTATATGTATCCCAAATCAGACCCTCTTTAGAATATTGTTCTCATGTCTGGGTATTCTGGACTCCATTTAAAGAAGAGCCGTTCGTCTTATTAATGATCCCACGCTTACAGAAAGGCTTCCTCTTCTTGCCCACCGTCGAGCTGTTGGGGATCTGTCGCTCTTCTATAGGTATTTTTAGGGCTTCTGCTTAGAGGAGTTGGCCAGTATAATTCCTTCTCTGGCAGCTCCCAACAGAGCAACACGTAGTGCAACTTTAATGCATCTTTTTACAGTTCAGTTAGAGAAGCCCCGAACGTTTCGCTTTTTTCGTTCCTTTATCCCTAGAGTGTCAAGACTATGGAATCTGCTGCCCGCAGAAGTTTTTCCTTCCCTCCCAATCTCCAAATATTTGTCCGTGTGAAAAACTCCCTTTCACTACACTTAAGACATTCACGGTACGTTAGTACTTAGGCTTTAGCCTTCATGGACTGTCCCAAGATAAAAAAAAATAAATAGAAATGCTTCTATGTGGAAAGCTTTAGAGGATTTAACGCTGATTTTGACTGTGCAGATAATTTTTCTTTAAAATTTAGTTCTGAAGATTAGCAAAAAAGTAAAAATCGTTGATTTTAATTTTTGTAAATAATTTGTTTTAATTTTGACATGTTTTAAATTATAACATTATAAGGACATTTTTTTGACAGCGCACATTTTGTCATCTTTTTTTTTTCGCCGATCATCTTTTGTTTTTCAGTTACTAACCGAAAACTTTCGATTTTTAAAATGGCGGCCATCTTTAATTTCTCGATAATTAAGTAGATCTTCTAATCCCCTTTTTAACGATACCTCACTTGCCACAAAACAGTTTTAATTTTTTTTTTCAAATTTTTAACATTTGGCAACGCCGGCCTGACGCTTCATCAATGCGCTTTGGGTCAATTTCCCCTATAAAGGTATAACGTAAATATGTATTTTGCAAACAAAAACAATGATATTTAAAAGAAATTTAGTTGTGTTTTACTGAAAAAATATTTTGAAAAAAAAGTGAAAAATAAAAACCGCCACTTTCACCAAAATTGAAATTTATAGAATTCCTTAAAGGATTTACTTCATTAGGTAATAAGCCCTAGAAGTTTGACCGGTTAATAATGCTTTTTTTAAGTACGATTTTTCAAAAATAAAATGTTTTTAATTTCTCTGTAGCTGTATCTTATTTTTATAATAACTCTATCGACCGAGTGACGATCGCGTTGTTAAAGTTAGCAATGGACTTAACAATATGTTAAATTTAACAAAGAGGTAAAAATGAAAAGTCTTGGCAACAAACATTTAAAAAAGATAATAACCTTGCACGGAATATGAAAAAACCAGGTTTAGCATTTTAACAAAGTAATTTTTTAAATTTTCTTTAAAAACAAGCAGTTCAATAGAGAGCTGAACGTCTTTAAATTCAGTTCACAGGTTCTTTGCCGTTTACAAAATACAAGATTGTTCCGGGACTACTAAAAGACACTATACAATCTATACAAAGTACATATTTTATATATACTGATAGCGACGTCATTTTAGTTATAGGACTGCATATGCAAATAAATAACTTTTCAAGATATTTTTGAACTAGTAATAAAATCTCAAGCATAGAAATATATTTAATCATTTGAAAATATTTGTTCGCTTGTGTAGGAAATCACAAATGACAGAATTTTAAAGCAGGAGAAATACTATGGTAAGATTTAACTTTATGCGTATATAATATGACATGATAGAGTAAGAAAAATCTTTAGAGTATAGGTGAGCCAATAGTACATTGTACAACAAGTTTTAAAATTAGCATTTTTTACACGATTGTGACTGTTGGTGTGTAAGTCACATGAGTGTAAAACAAGTTGTATATAATATATATATATATATATATATATATATATATATATATATATATATATATATATATATATATATATATATATATATATATATATATATATATATATATATATATATATATATATATATACAGGGTGCCACAGATTCGAGTGCATGCCTGGGGATCTCGAAAACCGTAAGAGGATGAAGTCAGTTAAATTATGGCAAAGTTGTATATTTGCATAACTAACCATATCCACTTTAGGAAGTTGCAAAATTCCAAGTACTTCCGGAGTTATCTGGGAAAAACCGAAATTTGCCGATTTCGTTTTTATTTTTTTCTGACGTTATTTAAAGAGATATGGAAAAACAAAAGACACTTTCTCATGGCCACTTTTTAAGCTCTATTTACTAATGTTAAGAGATTTTCCGTACGACGTTTCGTTTTCGTTGAACCATCATCAACTTTATTTTTTTAAATACGGACCTGGGTTTTTTATTTAATTTTTTGAACCCTTATTATCCAATTACAAAAATGTATAACACTTAATATTTATTGGCAATATGGAACGCCCTATAAGAAATGATGTGCGTTCCTTGTCTAATTCATTGTCTCTTATGGAAAATATGTCTATATAACAGAAAAATATTAAGTGTTATACATCATTGTAATTGGGATTATAACTGCTTCAAAAATGCAATAAACAATTGAGTGTCGTATTTAAAAATAAAGTTAATGATGGTTTAACGAAAACGAAACGTCGCACGAAAATCTCAACCCCTGTTTTGTAGAGCTTAAAAGTGGCCATGAGAAAGTGTCTTTGTTTTCCCCATCTCTTTAAATAACGTCAAGAAACAAATAAACGAAATGGCCAAATTTCAGTTTTTTCCGGATATCTCCGGAAGTACTCGGAATTACAACTTTCTAAACGGCATGTTGTTAGGCACCTAAATGCGCAACTTTGCCATAATTTAACCGACTTCTGTATTCTCTACGGTTTCCGAGATCCCTATGCATGCACTAACTAGTGCACCTGTATATATATATATATATATATATATATATATATATATATATATATATATATATATATATATATATATATATATACATATATATATATATATATATATTATATATATATATATATATATATATATATATATATATATATATATATATATATATATATATATGTATATATATATATATATATATATATATATATATATATATATATATATATATATATATATATATACATATACATATATATATATATATATATATATATATATATATATATATATATATATATATATATATATACATATACTAATATATATATATATATATATATATATATATATATATATATATACATATATATATATATATATATATATATATATATATATATATATATATATATATATATATATATATATATATATATATATATATATACAGTCATGGACAAAAGTATGGAAATATTTTTATTTCAAACAATTTTCTTGTTCGCCTCGTATCCAACAATAAATTGTAATGTTTATTTTACATGTCTCCTTAGGTACTAAATATTTTCACATGTTTACTTTTTATGCCATAGACATTCCTACCTTATCTGCGTTTTTTTGTTTAGGTCTTGGACAAATGTATGGAAAGTTTTTTCATATCAGCATTTTTAAATATTTAACACATTGGATTAGTTTTGTTTTATCACTGCTATAACCAGCATCGTATTAAGAATGGGCAAGAATAAGTATTTGCCGGAAGAGTTTCGACTTAAAGTTGTCGAGTTAAAAAGACGGGGTGTAAAGCAATGCACTATATCAAGAAATTTAGGCTTAAGCGAGGGTGTCATTTCGAAAATTCTAAAGAAGTTTGGGTTACTAGGAAACGTAACTAATCTGCCAAAATCAGGTCGTCCTAGAAAAACTACCTCCTCGTTGAAAAGTATATTAAAAGAATTTCGTTAGCTGATCCGCATAAATCGTCCACTCAAATGAATGCAGAAATTCGGCAACATATCAACACAAACATAACGGCCCGAACTGTGAGACGACGTCGATGTGAAGTTGGATTGTTTGGAACAGTTGCTGTTAAGAAACCGTTACTATCCAAAAAGAACCGAAAAGCCAGACTTCAGTTTGCTCAGAGACATTTAAAATTTGGGACACCTCAAACCTGGGGCAGTTTTGGATCCCAAAAGTAAATTTAAAATCTTTGGTTCTGAGGGAAGATCATTTGTTAGAAGACCTTTTGGGAAAAATGATATCAAGAATTCAAAAGCCTACAGTAAAGCGTGGTGGGGGAAAAGGGGATCTGGAGGTGTTTTTCCAGGTCTGGAACAGGCCCGATAGTGAAAATAACTGGGAAAATGGATCGTTTTATAAAACCGCGATATATTGCAGAATACTATGTTACCTTATGCCGAAGAAGAAATGCCGCTGTTGTAAAATCAAGAAAAGGGACCCAAAACATTCATTTCATTTAGTAAAAAATTGGTTTTTGAAGAAAAGCGTTAATTTACTGGAAGGGCCCTTTTCGCAATCCCCCGACCTCAATCCAATTGAGCATCTGGAAACATTTAGAGCGAAAAATTCGGCAAGAATAATTCAAACGAAAATGATTTTGGAAATTTCTGCAAGATGAATGGCGGAAGATTCCAGGCTGATGTGTGGCAAAATCTTGTTGATTGGGCCCAAGAGGGAAAGCAAAGGCGAAAAGGGATTTTCCCCAAAATACTGAAGATTACTTGTTTAATTTATGTGTTTGATTTTTTTTTTTTTTGCTAAAAATATTTTTTCCCTACTTTCCTCCAAGGTTTTTTTTATTTATCATATATGAGAATTTGTTTTATTTGGTATTTTCATTTGTTGAATAAAACATTTTATTAGTAGTAGATGTTCATTTTTAGTATGTAATATTTATTGGTTAACAAATATTAAGAATAGAACCAAAACAAATCTTTCCATGCTTGTTTTCATTTAATATATATATATATATATATATATATTTTTATAAAATATATATATATATAGTATATATATATATATATATATATATATATATATATATATATATATATATATATATTTATATATATATATATATATATATATATATATATATATATATATATATATATATATATATATATATATATATATATATATATATAAGGTAAGAATTTAATTTCCTCTCTTGGTTAAAGCCATTATGGCTAACACAAACATTCACAATTTTGTAACAGCCTAATCTAGGCTTACGGTAGTGCACCAGACCAAGTTCCAGCCTGACTTATGCAGTGTATATATTACACCAAACGTTTCAGCCTATTTTCCCCTTATCATACCTTTGTCATCTTTCCCTCAAAACCTTGGGGGTTTTGCTAAGTAATCCACATTCTTTAAATATGAAAATAATATAAAATTAAAAATTTTTCTAATAAGTAATATTAGAGGAAAGAGGTCTGCACCCCTTTGGTTTCTGTCTAAAACGGCTTCCGCTTATTTTGTTACGCAGTTTGTTTTAATTATAAATTCTGCTCTTTAACGTCATTTCTGTTAAAATTCTTCCATGATTTTGTATTTCCATGGGTAATATTGTAATATGTATTTAGCGTAGGACATGAGAATGCGTAGCATATTGTAGTAAAGTGGGCGATATTCAGAATTTGTGGAATTCCGAGATATTTCAGATAATCCGGCTGTCTGCTTATATCTTGTATGTAACTTTCCCCTAATGCATATCTGTGTGGGTAAATTGGTATTAAATTTAAACATTTACTAACGGTAACTATTAACGTATCTTGTGGGTTAAGATATCGGACATTATATTTGTAGTACTGCTCTTTAAGAATATCTTTTTTTGAGAAAAAATTTATCGTTATAACTTTATTAATGGTAACTCTATTTTTTAAATTTTATTAAAGATTGAAATTATCAAAAGACAAAAATAACTTTGGTTGAACGGGGTGTTGCTAACTTTTAATAATTTTATTTTAGTTTAATTATCAACGAACCTCCTTTTGTAGTAATTGAGTTTTTAATTTTTACTTTTAAACGAAAAACAATAAATATCAGGGATCTTTTATGCTGTTTCTATGGAAGTTGTATTAAAATAATCTTGTAGAAGAGTTTTTAACACATCATTTATTTTTAACTTAATATACAGGGTTAGTCCCTCGCATGTAGCTCATTTATTATTTACTGAAATCCTCATATTTGCATACCTTTACAGGGTGACTTCTCAGGAAATATTTTGGTTATACAGGGTGCTCAAAGGACGTCATGATGGCATTTTTTAAATGGAATGCTTATATTTTTGTAGAGCTTAGTACCTCTTGTGGTTACTTATATTCCTATTAAATTCTTGTCAACATCGGTTAAGTTTCCAGAGAAAAAAATAAAATATATAAAAAATGTTTTGCACCACGAATTGTAAATAATAAAAATACAGTGCTTGATTAATAGAATTAAACAAGGAACTTATGTACATCAGTCGCATGTTTGGTTACCAACTGTACAGGGTGCATGAGCAACTCTTACTTGAAGAACTTCATTTTCTTATTTTAAATATATTCTCTATATATTTTTAGGTCATTAGATGCAGAATTAAAAAATAAACATTTTTCTAATTTTAACCCTATTAAAATTTCTAACACATTAAAAGTTATTCGTTGAAAACTCATTTTGGCATCTAGAGTTTTCTAATAACGTTAATTATTACCTAAAAATGGGTTAAAGTTACATAAATGTTAGCCAAAAGGTATTAAAAATTTAAAATAAGGTTTATTTAACATTTAAAGGTTTTTCTTAAATTAATTTAATTAATAAATAAAAATAATTTACTCAAATTTTTATAACACGTCAAAATAAGATTCTGTAAGTTAAATAAACTCCAATCAAATAAAGTGTTTTTCATAACCACCTATCATTTTTATTTAAGGGTATTACTATTAAAATAGATGCCAAAATGAGTTTTCAACGAATAACTTTTAATGTTAGAAATTTCGACAGGGTTATAATTGGAAAAATGTTTGTTTTTTAATTCGTCATCTAACGACCTAAAAATATTCAGGGGCTCATATTTAAAATAAGAAAAATAAAGTGCTTTCAAATTTAAAAAGTTTGACACTAAATTTTGACACCCTTAATGTCTGAATTAACCAAACATGACCTAAGCGACTGATATTACGTTACTTAATAAGTTCCTTGTTTAGTTTTATTAACCAAGCACTATTGGTATTTTTATTCGTTTTTAAATTCAATGGTGCAAAATAGTTTTTTTTTTATATATTTTTTTTACTCTAAATTACTTAACCGATGTTAACAAAATTTTAAGGAAATATAAAAAACCACAAGAGGTACCTAAATATACAAAAAAATACAGAGCATTTCATTTAAAAAAATGCACCATCGTGACGTCACACTTTTTTGTGACACCCTGTATAACCAAAAATATTTTCCTGAAATGCACCGTGGGTTACAGGTGACGTGTGCAAAATATGAAAATTTTACAGTAAATAATAAATGAGCTACATAAGACGGGAGGTGAGCTGCAGGACCCTGTATATATTTTGTTAAAATATATGTTTTATTTAATTTTTATTTTTAAATCATTATCATAGCCTAGTCGTACAAATGGGCCGTTAAAATTACTTAAGGGAGTATTCTAGTTTAGAAAGTTAAAAAATACATTTTGTTAATAGTTCGTCAGTTTAGACATTTAAAAATATCTTCTTAAAAGGATTTTTCGAAATTCGAATTATTTTAAAAGTAGCAAACGTTGTTGTTGGCGCAATGAACCTAGAATTAAAAGTTGTGAGTTTCGAGCTTCAAGTGCTCCAAAGAAGAAAGAAGTGTTCGCCTTTCGGAGAGAAATTTGTTAAATATTTAATTTAAGGTAAAAAGGCCCGATATATGCAGCTGGAATCGCTGGTTAAAGAAATGTAAGTACTATGTACTGTTCTACCTGTTGGACTACCTGGGACTTTAAACTTTAAACACGTTTTTCTCAAAACTACTTTTTTCTAAACGTTTTTCACTAAATCTTAAGTTTTTATTGACCGATTTTCTTAAAAGTTAACGAGAATTTTCTTTATATATCCCCCTATGACAGAAACCAAAATTGTTAAAAGTTTAAAAAAAAAAACTGAAAAAAAAATCTACCTTTTTTTTTAAAAACCGCCATTTTGCGAGAATTTTTTTTCGCTGTTCTACTTTCTGCCATAATAGCATTTGTACTGATCAAAAATCAACCATTTTATTTTTTACATAACCGAAAGAGAGATCGTGACAAGATGGACACTTCAACATCGTGTAAATTTGTGAGATATGTTTTTTTGATTTTTTTTTGTAACTTCTTAAAATATAAATAAATAAATAAAAAAACAGCCAAAATATTATTTGTTTTTATCGACCGTCAAAAAACGCCCGCAATTTAAGCTGCTAGACTAGAATACCCCTTAAGCGACAGCTCTTGCATCACACATAAAAGTATTTTATATATAATTTGACTTCTGAAATTTTTTTGTAGTTATATGTGGCTCTTTGTTAATTTCTACCTATTTTACTGTCACAATCGATGAGAGTATGATGTATACAGGGTGTTACAGAATGTTGTGAGGAAAATTTAGGGGCAGATTGTACATCCAAAAATATGAAAAAAAGTTCATATAAACATGGGTCCGGAAATGCTTCGTTTTCATGATACAGGGTGATTAAAGTTTTTTGTCTTTTATAGTTTATTTCACATTTCTCGAAAACTCGTGGAGATATTAAGATAAGTTTTTGAACACGTAAATGTATAAATATAGGTCACATTAACATGTGCAAAATTGTTTTCTAAGGCTCTTAAATCAGTGGCGTTCGTGCTAATAATTACTTATTTTAAGCGAAAAAAACTGTACGCTACTGGTTTTTTCAAAAAATTGTATTTCTCTCTTAAAGCCAGTCCTGGATTTTTTCGTTCTGACTTACCGTTTTCGAAATAAAACTAGAAGTAGACTTAGCTGTTTCATGTTTTATTTATAATTTTAATATTTTATTTATACTAATTGTTCAGGAATAATGTATTCGATTTAAAATTTAGATCAAATGCTGTAAATGGCTTCCCTCTGCGTTAATGCATGCTGTAAATCGCATTCAAATATTTCTTCTGCCCCTAAATTTTCCTCACAACATTCTGTAACACCCTGTATAAGAGCCTAAAGCTCTAAGTTTCAAAACAAAGTTTTTACATACTAACACACTTTAATCACATTTGTTATTTCATATTTTTAAAACAAACATGTTTTACACGCAGAAATGCTCAATTTAAAACAACCACAAATTACATTTTCTCTTTCCTCATTATATTTTAAATAAAGACTATATAACAAAATTAAATTATTCAAAATGTTACCAGTTTTGTAGGAGTTTTATTTTATTTTACAAAACTACAAGAAAGGTAAATAAAACCATAAAATTATATTGTCTGCATTCAGCCATTTTTACATCTCATTTATATGTCTAAATAAGATAGAATAAAAGAATTTCAGGTCTTTTCCTCCAGTTCGTTAAAAAAAGACTTAACACAAGATAAATATACCATTCCTTAGGCAATCCTGCTTTGTTGGGCATAAGGATTATATGAAGTTGCCTACATTTAGAGGGTAAAATATGAGTTGTACGGCTCCAAAATCACGTTCCCTTTAGCACTCGCGTCTGTGTCTCCTCGGAGATATTTGTCTCTTCCGAAATTCATGTTTCCTTTGATAGATGTTTACACGGGAACATGTCTCCACTAAAACAACTGAAATATGGAGGTTCCGTGTAATACAAATGCAGAGTAAGCAAATTTATTTCGAACAAATATATTAAATCTAGATTTTCCATATTCATCTGTCAACTTAATATGTTGCTGTTTTTACTTACTTCGAATTTCCTTCAAGCCTAATTAATTATCTACTGAATGATACCAACATATTATGTAAGATTAATAATTATGATGACATAGCCAACAGCAAATTTATGTACACGACACAAGGATAATGACTTGAAAGATTGTGTTTTAAATTTTCCCTCGCTATTCGGTAATCTGCGCTGCTTGTTAAATTACCATATTATTCTAAATCACGACCACTAAAATGGTAATGATTCTGGTAATTTTTCCAATTTATTACCTTAGTAATTTAGCAGTTCTTTTTTAACTTACAGCATTGTTTTTTTCTAGGTAGTAGTTATCAAGTAAATACGGTAAGATAGCAAAAACCTTACGTCTTTTAAATTTCTTATGCCTATCATTTTTTCGGACTCCGCAGAAAATGTCTAAAAGTTTCGTTATTCATTATAGACCCATATATATATTTATTTTTGTAAGGCACTAAAAAACTTTATCAATTTATAAATTTTAAAGTATTTAGAGAAACACAAAAGTTTAAATAAATAATGATACGGATTTCTTAAGTTCCTTCGTAAATCATAGATTTTTGCTTTTGATATATCTAGATTTTGACAACGCCTGGCATGATGCATTCGTTAACAAACTTTTTTTACGGTTTTTCACCTAAATTCTATTTTTGGCTGCTCACTTTTTT